>JAQQZT010000023.1:1385784-1401008 GCA_030068275.1 Clarias platycephalus
TTCACTGATCTTTAAATTGGTGTTGTTCTTCCTCACAGGAGGTTTGCTAATTGACTTCTTATGCATTTTATTTTGCTACTGATGCTTACCCAGGCCCCGTGTGTTTTTATACTTTTGTGTTGGGCCTTATGCTCTGTATTTTATAATGCTTACTATGTAGATGCACATACTATTTTTGTGTCTATTCTTAATAAACTTATTATTCATAAAGCTGTGTGTGTGTGTCTTTTTGACTCTCTAATTTGTCATGTTGCTTGTCATGGCATCATGTCCAGGGCCTCCATTCTATTAGCTTCAGTAATTTAATAGTCTCTCAGTTTATATTTATTAATGATTTATTTTTATCATCTGAAAACTAAAAACTAGATTCACAGCAGAGCGGCTACACGCACTGAGGTACAGTAAGGCATCTCTTCTTTATCCATGAAACTCACCAGTGCTGAAAGTTATTCAGCATTCTAACTGTAATGTCCTTTCCCTAAAAACGCATCCAGTGTCTGCCATGTCTGAACCAACTGGACAAAATATTTATATAACTTGTGTTAAACATAAAATAAATAAATAAATTGGCCTAAAACATTTTATTTCTTGTCATGTCTACACAGTTTTCTGAACACAGGCAATTAATGGCACATTTATTTATTCATTATTCATTATATTATTTATACTATATTATTTATATTATTTATACTTTCACTCTAGTGAGAATGATGAACATTTCAGATTTCTGCAGTAAACAAATTTCCACTAGACTTGCACATTGATATTATCAACAGCATAAACTTCAATAGCATTTAAAATAGTTTAAAATACAGTGGTACATCATAACCTTAAGAATTTTTCCTTTAAGAACTGAAATTTTGCAAAAAATTTGATTCGACATGCAAGTATTTTTTGCATATGAGCGAATGAACCGAGCCAAACCTAGGCTAAGCCACACGTACGTCTGGGAGCCGTTTAAAACTTGTTTGTGTCAGTGGAAAGCCAAGAGAAGCTTTTATTGTGGGTTTTTTTTTTTTTTTTTTGCATTTTGTGTAAGATCTAGTGAAGTTGTAGCACCATGGGCCCCAAGAATGTTATCAAGGACGGTAGCAAGAATAAAAGGGAGATGCTTTTCCGTTTGGTTTTTAAAGCAGCCGGTGCCGAGAGGAAGCATAGATTAAGGTGAAGTGAGGTTTAATGTCTATTTATTTCAGATTTTAAAGAATTTACATGTCTTTTCTAAGTGTTTTGATTATTTTTATATGCAGAAAATATGATTATAGTGTAGGAAATTGGTAATATTGGTAATATTGGGTGGCTGGAACGGATTATCTGTATTTACATTATTTCCTATGGGACAATGCATTTTACAATATGAAATTTCACCTTAAGAACTCGCCTCTGAATCAGATTCAGTATGTATGGTGTGGTACCGCTGAACTGTTAATCAGTAACATTTTAGCATTGATTAGATGGATATCCAGAAAACAAAGATTCTTCGTGGAGTACTGGTACTTTTGTACTTAAAGTACATTATACAGCACATACTTACTATTTCTATTTTATCTTTACTTGTACTGAAGATCATTTTACAATCTGCAATCTTTGATTAATTATAATCATAAGTGAATAAATTAAACACTCAGGAATGTGCTATTACTATACAATTATGATTATAAAGCACTACCATTGTACAGATACACATTCTCGTACTGCACAGTGAATTTCTCTTTCAGAAACTCTCACTTTTATTCCTCTCTTGGTCCGTCTTCATGTCAAAGTACACACACATTGCCGTGATGACAGGTGTGTGAGTGTTTTCTCTTTTTCCAGCATGCTTGATGGACCTGACCACACATTTAAGGCCTGAACTCTTTCCTTTTAGGATTGTTTTTGTTTTTTTTTTTTTTAAAGTGGGGGTGTGGGGGGGGGGCGGTTCTCACTATTTCTCGTGTGATCTAAAGTGAAATCTGACAGCATGGAGGTGGAGGACATGTGTGATGTCTTATTCCAAAAGACAACAGGACGCTCAGTGTAGATTTGCTGCTGTGTGCAAGGTATTCTTTTTTTTTCTTTTCCACCAGTATGGAGTTTAATAGTGAAATAAAAATCAGATTAATATAGATTTCCCACCTAGCTCAAGATGTGCCTAATCGATTTACAAATAACAGGGCTGATGTACCCAGGAACGGGGGGGATGGTTAGGGTTTGGATTTAGTTTTTTTTGGGCATCATGCTGAAATCCCACTTTTCTCAGGTCGCTTTTCGGGAAAACTTTTATTCAAATTAAAGTCGAATAGAGCTACTTGGCTAATCTGTGTTTGTGTTTCTTATTTAAAATCAAATAAAAATTTTGTCACATACACAACCATACACAGCGTGACTTGTAGTGAAACACTTACACAGCTGTCCTTAACCTAGAAATAAACTACAGTGTAAAAAAGTGGAGTTTGCAGTAGAATCTGAATAATCACTGGAAATTACGTTATACAAAGAATAGAATAAAAATTAAACAATATCAGACTCAAAATCATGCTGCCCGAGTGCTGAAGGCATCACAGCCGGGCTTTACTCTGCAATACAGCCCAACTTCGAGTGCGATATTTTTATACAACAGTAATTAACAGGAGCAAAATTGCGAGTAAAAAATATGCAAACAAATGTGTGAAATGTAAAAAAAAACTTTGACGATAATGAAGATAATATTTAGTTTGGTTCCAATGTTATACAGCTAATGGTGCCATCAACATAAGAAGGATTATGTTGTTTTCAATCACACTGCTAGGATTAGCAACTTAGCTAGACTTTTGTTGTTGTTGTTGTAAGATGTTCATCATGGTCCTCATAAAAGAAACCAATGACATAATAAAAGTATATTAAGTGATGAAAACTTTGTGTTTGCTTTTTGATCTTACTATCCTCTTTTAATCCAACCAGCTGGAGTGTACAGTAAGTATTGCTTATTCTAAAAGTATTTATTTATTTTCTTTATTTTATTTCCAGTGCCTGTGCTTAAATACTGTAGACTATACTGCAAAATTAAGAAAAGAAAAAGATATCTTAGCAAATAAAAATCCTGTGAGTGATTTTGCTAATATCTTTAATCGTGAGATCAGATTACATGGAACAAAAGATTATTAGTAGTAATTATTTAGCTGGTCTTGAGATGCTGTTACATAGTTAAAGCTTCAGAAGTTCTTGTTTTCATTTTCTTTATGAAAATAAATGCTTAAAAAAGACAAGATCTGTCAATAAAACTATTTTCTACAGATAGACTACAATTAGTGAGACAAAGAAGAAAATATAGAAATGCACATATTAATTGGCCCTTATTGATATGTTTGCACATATTTCTCTTCTTCCTTATATTCACATTTGTTCATAATAATACATTTAAACATGTTACATAAATTTGATCCTATTTTCTATATTTTCACTTGCTTAAATGCCATATTCTAAGCAAAATGTTTTTTATACAATAAAAAAGCTTGGGCTCAGCTCGTGCTTGTGATCTGAACACTGCTCCTGGTTTAAAAATGGACAAAATACAGCCAATTATTTACATATTACCCAAACAAATATCTGAATTAATTAATACATCATTAACAGGAGCAAAATTGCTAGTAAAAATTATGCAAACAAATGTGTGAAATGTAAAAAAAAAACTTTGACGATAATGAAGATAATGAAGATGTTAAAAATCCTGTTTATTAGTTTTTTACTTGCTGCTGTATTCTATAATCGTTTTACATTCAGTGGATATGACTAATTTGCTATTATGTGCAATATTACTTTGTTCATCCACCCTTCATCTTGCATCATTCCTTAAATAAACTCCACAGCTAATCAGTATGCGACGCTAACCATCTTCTCCTACTGCACTGCTCCAACCACCTTCAGACTGATCGTATCATCACAGAAGAAGCCAGTCCAGGCCTCGTTATCTCTCAGAAAGCTCCACTAGAGAGATTTAAATCTTCTCACTGGTCAAGAGACCACCAAAATGAACTCCGTTCCTGCAAACGAGATCTTTAACTAAATATGCAGCTACCGAAGCGGTGATATGGCTCTCTCTCCTATACTGTTTAGCATCACATCCTATAAAAAAAAGTAAATATGACCAGGATAAATCCAGCGACTCTAAAGCTGTTCCTATTTTTTGTGTGTGTATTTAATTTCACACATATTTGCACAGCAGAATTACATTTTTACTTATCTCACACAGCCGAGTAAATATCAGGTCCATCTTCAGGATAGTGGACTGTAAACACACACAACCTCCAGCTTTAAAGTTTCAGCTTGATAAAAAACAAACCAAACGGTGACATAATAATTCATTTTTAATAATGAACCTATCTGTTTGAACTCACATGCTGTAATATTTTATATTATATGTCTTAGTGCTCTTCAGAAGTACAATGGATTTTCAAGTCGAGGCAGAGCATTTGTGCAGAGCAGAACACAGATCTGAGAGTAAAAATCCCATCAAGGTAGAGTGATTTCTCAGTACTTCAGAGCCTGATCAGGCCGCCTGCTTCACGTCTGAAACTCTGGCCTCCCAGAAACTCCTTTACATATGTGATGTGGCAATAACTTCCAGCCGAGTTCTTGTAATGTGCAAGTGGTGCTGGTGAATGAGTGTGTGTACAGTTCACACAGACAGATGTGTCTCTTCCACAAGTTGTTGACAGGTTATCAGTTGAATTTTCAAGGATCAGTTGTTCCACTTGAATTCCGCTGAATGTTCACAGGAACGACTGCAGTGGGCTCCGAGACACCTCCGGGATGGTCAATCACTGACATACGGCCTTCATTAAAATGTTCGTACCAGGTTTTATTGCGGCTAAGAGTCCTATCTTCGTACTTTGCATGCACTAGAAATATTATTACAAGTTCGAGTTTGACTTGAACACTCCTCATATATTAAATTCTATACTGTACAATTGTTTATGGAGTCAGGGGTGCATATACTTTTAATCATACTGAAACTGATGAGTATAAAATGCCATTTATTAACAAATAAATGCAGTTGTGGTCAAGGTGCTGGTGTGTATGAGGCATAAAAGACAAAAGAGAATGTTATAGAAAAATAATCAAATTCAGGCTGGTAAGAGAAACATCACTTCATCACACCACTGCTTTAGTGATTGTTTTACTGTAACTGCATTTCACACACTGGTTTATTCCTTCTGTGTCACACTTTCTATAATTAAACATAAACATAATGCTAGAATTTAAAATATGAGATATTTAAGATCTGCATCAACACGTCAGAAGGAGTTCCAAAAATAAAAGAGCATTTTCTTTCCTTCGGTGGTTGTTTGTGGTGTTTTTAGTGATTGAGCATCACACGACGCAAATCGAGTGTCTCTCTGTGGATTTGCTGCGATAAAGAGAAATCTGTACTGAGGAGAAGGCGTAGAAGCTGCAGGAGATCTCCAGCTTCCCTGTTGAGAAAGTTATGAACTTGTCTTGGAGACTGAATTAGAAGACCCAGGGTGAATGCAATATTTATTATTCTCTTGGCATCGGCAGGAGACACAAACAATGTATAATGGATCAAATATCTTCGTTAAACACGGGCTCTCGTAAAAAGGAGAATTTAAAAAATACCCTAAACCGCCGACGGCTTCGCGTTGCATTGCATCCTACACTTGTTTCGAAAAACATAATTGCAAGCATGTTACTAAAACAAATCAGGCTGGTCACGGGGCTTTGTTTTGGCGCGTGTGAGTGTGTGGATATCTACACTGCTTCATTTTTTTCCCTTTTATTTATTATTATTATTTTTTTATTTTAGCCTGAAGTGAGTTTCCATCTTCAAAGAGTAGCCGAAGTTGTTTTGAAGTGCGAGCAGGTTTGCATCCCTGCATCCTTTGTTATACTAATCATCCCACAGGCAAACACGGCAGATAACAAAGCCTGGAACAACAAGCCGCTATCTGGAAAGAAAAACGGGAAATAGATATCCCCAATGTGCATAATTTCCTCCTGTTCTCATTTCTCTCCCCACTTTTTCCCCTCTGATATGGAGAGAGCGAAAGCACCAGAGTGGATGAGAGAGAGGATATGAGTCTCTCTGTTCATGTACGTCGCTCCACGATTGATGATTTTTGTGTACAACTGAAAGTCATGCTGGTAAATATAGTCTTCAGGTCTGTAGCCCGTTAGTGTGTAGTCTACTCTTATATTTTTTATCACACAGCAATGACTATTACTAAATTCTGATTGGCCAGAAAGTGTTTATTATTATTAAATAAATACTTATAATAATAATAATAATAATAATAATAAGCAACTCTTTCAGTAAAAAAATTATTGTTTAAATACCAACAGCTCATTCACAAGGATGTGTACTCTGGATACGCCACATGAACCATGGAGCATGAATCACACGTTAATGTAACATTTATCGAAAGAGACTCCGGTGTACTGTATGCTTATCTGGTGGTTTGTCTGTAACACAACAGAGAACAGTTTTTGTTTACTTCTACAAAGAAAGAGAAAAAAAAGAGAGATTGGAAGGAAATGAGTGGTTATAGCAGCTATAACGTAAATGACAAAAGGAACAAACTTGTTTCAAGGACATTCCAAATAACTATAATGACTATAAATATATAAAAAAACGCATGTAGTGGTCATTAATTAAAACAGCAAACCACTGTTAAGGGAAAAGGAGTAAAATACTTCACTATGTAATGTGCTAGGAAAGAAATGCTGTAGTTTGTGGTGGATTTACATCACCCTAGCATGAAATATTTATGAATAACAGCATGGCCTGTCATGTTACTGCTTATGTGATGTGGAGTCCCACACCAACACATATACACAAAACTCTACATATATTCATAAGCAATGTACAGTAGTGTATATATATATTATATATATACAGTGTATATATAGTCATGGCATGCTCCTGTGCTGGGCGTGCGCCCTAATGTGTTATCACTCCTCACTCACACCTTCTGTTGTCACTCCTTCTTCTGTTATCTGGTATTGTGCTGAATATCCAGAGCAGAGTTGCGTATGTAACCTGCCCCAGGGACTTTAATGCAAATGAAACTGAAACCAGACGTTTGATCGCTGTGTGAGGACAACCACATGCCAGCTGGGCACTACCACCGGACCCGTTACTGTGTATATATACACCTCTGGGAGTGTGCTGTGATGTCCAGGGTGTTAGCGACAGATTCTTTGAGGGGTCTTCCATGGATTGGTCTTGTTTGTCCGATACATCCCATGGGGCTCAATCAGATGGAGATCTGGGGATGTTTGGAGGCCGGGTCCGGTGGACTGTGGTGCACTGGGTGTAATCACTCTGTCCTGAGATATCAAACTAAAGAGAATATAAAATAATGCACCTTTAGATAGATAACCGAAAAACATAATGCTTCCACCATCTAAATGTGGAGAATAAATGTTGGTCAGTTATACTGAATAGTCAAAGGAATTTTATTAAAAATTTTTCAAGTTAGATTTTGCTCTTGAATAACTTTTTAATAAAGAGTCGTCAGTCTATGTTTTTTCTATGCAACTGGTTTGATTTGTCTCAGTCATAATTCAGCATCCTATCACAAACCCTGCGCTGATGGAGCCCTGGACCAGGCTGAGCTTTGACCAGAAGGCTGACTGCTGGTATGTGTCTGAGAGCCATCACTGCTCATCGAGGTGAAAGTGTGCTAAATAACAGACCTTCAATCCCCCGGGGGAGGCTTGAAAAGGGCATATGCTGCTCTCTAAGGGAGGTTTTGGGGACAGGAAGTTGCCCCTATCCACGCATGACCTCCTCAGACCTGGAACTGTCTTGACTGAAAACTCCTCCGTTGCGTCACCCCCCCGAGGAACTTCATCCAAAACCTCTCTGACATCCTGCCATCTCAGGAGATAATAAATAAATAAATAGGCGGCTGTTGTGTGGAGCGTGGAGTCGACTCGGTTCATCCCGAGGCAGTAAAGCTCCACTTCTACTGACCTTGATTGTGGAAGAAAGACCTGGAGGTTTGGATTGGGCAGAGTCGTGAAAAGGTCGCGTCTTGAGAAGATGGAGAAAAATATCCCCGGGACTCAGGTCTGTTTCTGTTGCATGGTTTATAATTTTTGAAATATGTTTTTTTTTTTTTTGTATGAATTTATGTACAGAAAGACACAGATTGTATGAGAGAGAGAAATGAAAAAAATGCTTTTATAGCAACGTAATAAACTTCATTGTGATAACATTTACTCAACTTTATTACCACCTTGTCATTGATTATTTTACTAAAACACCACACACATGCGCGCACACACACACGCGCACACACACACACACACACAGGTTTATACTTGACTCATCATCCTGTGTATCATCAAGCACTGCTACGTTCTCATCTGTAATATTTAGGCGATCTTAGATAAACTGTAACAGCTCCATCATGATTAACATTAAATATTTAGTTTCATTTTGTGATACAGCTGAAATAACTGCGTCTTGTATTTCTAATGAATTCTGAACCCAGACACGGTTAATACAGAGCCGCGGATTGAGACTATTCATCATTTTGTGCTGATTTCCCTGAGTTCTCGAGCAAATCAGAAAAGCCAATTTCTTTCCAGCTGACTGAAGCCTGAATAATTGGTCTTCTCTATGAAGATTGACAAGGGACGAAAGTCAGTTATTAATATGGAGTGAACCGTGGCAGATTGTTTATTAGAAGCTTGTCATTGTTTACCGCTAAAACAGCTCAGAGTTGACTTTCAGACTTTGCTGAATAAAAACTTGGACTGAGGTTTAAACAGCGGCGGCGTGAATGTTCCCCATTTCTCTACACCCGTGTTTTCGAATCCTCGATCTGGGCTTCTGTCCCGAGACGTCCATCTTCGTTGTCTCAGCCTTCTGAGAGGGCAGAAATCACAGGGATGCGGTGAGATTCTTTCATCCCGTACTGTACTGTAGCTTTGAACTGTCAGAGTGAAAGCGAGATGAGGAGGATCGCACTGAGGAAATCCTTGAAATGAAAGTGTAAAAGCATTTCTAAAGAAACCTATCAAAGAAGCTAAATGCAAAGACATGCATGTTAGAACATATTTTCCAAACTATAAATCGGTAATAAAATACTGTGTGTCAAACTGTTAAAGGGAAATAACCAGTGATGGGATGGTGCGATGAAGCAGAGTTAGTGGTAGTGTCCTGAAGTTGATTATCGTCTTATAGCAGTACGTCCCACAGTCTTTTATTTCTCTTACACCTCGCCTACACCTGATCAGCTATAACATTAAAACATGTGTTGTCTGAAACCAGGACATTGGCAGCGGATCTATTGGGAGGGGCCTCCGTGGATTGGATTTGTTTGTCTAGTCCAGGGGTCGGCAACATGCAGCTCCGGGGCCACATGTGTCTCTTTCATTTCTCTGCTATGGCTTCCTGTGGCTTTGGAAAAGAAATAATAAGTATATAATAAAAATTTATTTTAGTTCATTGTTTTTTTTTATGTAATTCTAAATTTGAAGATTATGGTCATCTTGTAACATTAAAATTTTTGTTGCACAAAATGTGTGCCACAACTGCCGATGCAGCCAATTTATTGAGCTTTTCGTCCCCCGACTTATTCAGGTTGTCCGCTGACTGCACGCTCTACAGTAGTACATACAAGAAAAGGCTGACGGCACACAGAAGCAGATGCTATTTTTGGTTTGCTGCAGGTGGATAATTTAAGTTAGACTTTTTATTTCATAAATACGAGCAGGACTCAAATAGACATTTAATATTTTATTTGAAAGTAACCTTCAACCCAGTGTCTTTTTTTTTTTCGGAGTTCAAAATATTTTTGTTGCATGCAGAAATAAGATTTAGTTTTTTCTGTAGCAGTCCATTGATTTCATAAATATAGCAAAACACTATAGTTTTCTATACATAGCATGAAAGTAAAAACAATATATGCAGTATAATCTTTTATACTTTTGAATGTCAAAAGAGTTTTGTGTCTCCCGGTATTTTCTTTATCTGTGGGAAACAGGTCCAAAATGGCTCTTTGGGTGTTTAAGGTTGCAGGCACTTGGTCTAGTGCATCCCACGGGGGCTCAATTAGAATGGGTTCTGGGGAGGCCTGGCTGGGCCTGGGCCCCGTGCGCAGTGGTGCACTGGGTGTTCTGGTGCCTTTCTTTTATGGCCAGTTTTAACTTTTTTGGATTGGACCGGACCGGCTGACCTTTGGTCTCCGCGGGCATGGGTGAGCCTTGGGTGCCCATGATCCTGTAACCAGTTTACTTGGCTATAATTGATAGTTCATGTTATGGCTGCTTAGTGCAGTTTCTAATGTTATAATTTATTGATTAAAGACCAACACAGGATTCTCTTTTATCCATTAATAGTTATGTTTAATTTTGTGTAACCTCCACTTCCTGTTCTCATTCCATTGTCGCAACTGTCTATTTAATATATCTAATTTCCATCTTAGATTAATAGTTATCTATCTATCTATCTATCTATCTATCTATCTATCTATCTATCTATCTATCTATCTATCTGTCTGTCTGTCTAATCAGCAGTCAAAAATGCATTAGCCTCCTTTGTAAATTCTTCAAGTTAGCAAGACAAACTACAAAATGTAAACTCTCCAAATTCTGCAAATGTGGACCTCTGACTGTGGTGACACTGGAGACTCATTCCATACGTGTGACTTACTGTAAGCATCTACATCCAGAAAATGTATAGTCTGATAAAACGAGCAGCAAATAAAAATCAATTGTATCTAAAATGTTCAGTGAGGCAGCACAGTGGCGTAGTGATTCACATTTTGGTCTCACAAGGAAACGCCCTCGTCTGGCTGGAGGCCCAGCTTTGCCCAGGGGTTGCCATTTCATTTGCCAAAAACAGGTAAAGAGACAGCAGTGATGTGTGTTGTGAATAAGAGTTTTGAGAGCCTTATGGCATCTCAGTGTCAGAAGTGAGATGGGGAAATGCTCTGTAAACAAGAAAACCAAATTTTATATTTATGCCCAACTTCTGAGTAAAGTCTCATTTATTCATGATGGAAAGGTTCACACAGTTACCTCCAAGTTGGGCCTATAAGAGACAACTCTGAGCAGGTTGTGTGAAAGTACTAAACCTTAAGTCTGTATCTTTTCTGACTGTCTGTGGCTTCACATCCTGAATCTGAAAGTGTGACTATTTTACCTTTTGCATGCTGAAGCCAGATACATCTTTGGGAGAGTAATTTTAAGGAGTAGTGCTTTGTTACAGAGAATCATTTTTAAAACTTTTTAAGCCAATTTCACAAGCTTTTAATAGCAACAAATCTATTGTGTGTGCATATAAGAGTGTTATTCCATAATTATACCCTCCACTATACAGTACCATGTTTAGCTGATATGAAGCTAAAGTCCTGTGCAAAAGTCATGATGTAGATTAAATGACTGGAACTGGAAAATTGTTTTACTGTTACAGGCTGCAAAGTGCCTAAATTAAAATTCTTATTTAAAAACTGGTTGTTTATGGAACAGCCTCAGCAGCAACCTCATTTCCCCTCTCGTCTGTTCCAATCACTCAGCATTCAGCATCAGTAGTATACTAATCACCGACCTGATCATCTGTCATCATCTGCACCTGTTTCTCACTGGGTCAGGCCTCTGAAATTGCTGTGGTACAAGGACTGGCCTGAAAATAAGAGACAAAAGGGTTAGGGTACCCATCTCAAAATGGGTGGGAAATGGGAGTTTTGAAAAAAGAGGAATATTATTCAGTTGTTTTGAGTCTCTGTTTTTTGATTTAATAGAAAAACACACTTCCACAAAGGGGACAGATCACTTAAAGCTACAGACACTTAAATGTTTAAAAAGGAATGTCAGAATTCAGGATCTGTTTGGATGTTCATGATGCTTTGCGACAATGACAATTGTTAAAAATGCTATACAAATAAAATTCAATTAAATTGAACTGAAATTTAGCTGGAACATTTTAGAGACTGATAAGAGTCAGAAAAACAGATTTTAAAATTAAGCACATTCAATTTAAAATAACAGACAGTGTAACAGGGATATTTCAGCATGTTAATATTCTCTCCTCATGAGCAGGAGGACTGAGGTTCACGTTAGGATTTAGGCTTGGATTGTTTTTAGGTGCGAGTCAGTTCATGTAAATCTGCTGTGCCAATATAAATGTGAATCAATTCCTCTGAAATATAAGTTGTTGATTTTTTTTCTAATGATGCTAAAGCAATGGAACACAGCCAAAAAACCTGAATCCTCTCCTGATTTTTTAATCAGTCATTCCTATGTATAGTTTATGAGACATCCAGGAAATTCAACAAACCTCATAAAATGGCAAAAGTACCATGCAGCCTCTTCCTCTGTGTGTTTATTTGACAAAGGACAAAGCAGCCTAAATCTTGTGAGAAGTGCAGGCCAGATTAATTCCCCTGCAAAGTCCCATAAGCAACATGCGACTCGGTGTGATATTGGATGGAGAGCCAGAGCAGCCCCGCTGTCCCTCTATTTTACCCTTTTTTTGTCCCTCCTTTTTTTAGTGCCAATTATCAGTCCCCAGTCTTTTAATCATATCAAGATGACAGTCATGGCCATAGTGGAGTGTAGACACCTGTGTTTCTGAGAAGCAGAGCTGTGCGAAGAAAGACCTTGGAGGACAACATTTCATGCCAGCAAACTCAATAAAGGGGAAATGTGAAAGATTTATCCGCCAAAACAAAGGTAGCGATGGAAGAGCTATAGTACGTGTTGACAACCTTGAGACCCGTGAAGAATAAAGCCAGCGAGAATTAAATGGAAGAAACATTTCTCTTTTTGTTCCTCCAAAGGACTCACAGTTCCTTTTATTTATATGGTTTAGTTTAAAGCACAGTCAAGCAAAAGCAATAAAACAGAATTAAATTTTAATGAGACTTTAATTAAAAAGCTTAAAATGCTTATAATCCTTACAATTATTCATATCGCAATGATTACAAACCTTTTATTACATTTTATAATATGCTATATACCACGTTGCTTTTTTTAAATAAGCGACTTCAGACCTTTCAATTGCTTTTCTCTAACAGCAAATTCTGCATGTTTTATTAACTATTTCAGCTTATTTAAAACTAAATAATAAAACATTATAGGTGCTGTATAAATACTCTATAACCAGCTGTTTTTTTTTCTTAAACCCAAAAAATATATATATATATTACACCTGACACCTGACTCCTTGCAAAAATGTTTAATAAAAAAAAACCTACATCATAATAAAGTTTGCTTGCATTTTTTAAAAATTTGATTACATGACGTGTCTGTTATAAGTCCCTGTGGAGGAACTGTTACCAAGGAGACGATGGCATATTAGAATAAGTGCATTAATATATGCCCGTGATTTGCTTTCAGAACTGATGTTATAGAAAATTAACATGTCCTTCTGAAAATACTTCAATCTATGCAGAGTAGTGAAGGTCCAGTTTGCCCCAGTTCGGTTTATTGATGCAGAACAAGGGCACAAATTAAACTCAGCAGACGGCCAAACATCGACCATAAAGCCGGCGTCGATGGGCAGCAAACCCCCGTGTGCTTTTGATTAATATTGAAAAATGGCTGGCGAGATCCAATCGGTTCAGCCCGGCGTGTCCCGTCTGAGGTGTTGGGAGTAAATGAATGAATAAATGAGAATGAGATATGAAAGAGATGGAGGGAGAGAGAGAGAGAGAGGGTGATGAGGCTGATTTCTGGCCCACCTGCTGCTGGAGATTTTCCACACGTGGCATTTATCCTGAGGAGGGCATGGCAGATGCTTCAAAGTCGCTTTGTGAAACAGCCAAGAAAGCTGCGAACGCTCCCGTCTTTCACATCACTCGCAGCTGGGAAAATCATTTACCGTGTGCTGGATGACACGGGAGCTTCAGGATTCTGTGTTTATGACGCTTGAGTTCTGTGAATTAAATACAAACAGTGATGCTAACAGGGGAAAGCTAACGCATGCTCACAAAGTCTCTATATGGCGTCACAGAGTCATTTGCATATTCATAAGTCATCACAATGATTTGCATATCAAAATGAGCACATGGAACAGAGTCTTAGAATCTTTAGACTATAATAAATTGTAAGTCACTTCTTATTGAAATACTTGTCTTTAGACAATTTCTCTTACAATATACTGCAAATATCACCAAGAAGAGATTTTAAAATGTAGAACAAAGAAATATACTGGTCAGTGATTGGTTGTTAAGAATGCTGTTCATTGATTGGTTGTTGGGAACTATGCTGATCAGTGATTGGTTGTTTAGAATGCTGATCAGTGATTCGCTGCTCCTCGTAAAAAAAACTTTTGTAAACTGTTGTAATGAGCCAGAGAAGCATATTAAGTTTCAGATTGTCATTAATTAGCATCTGCTTTAAAAAATTACACGATTTGCTGCTCTTCCTTTAAAGGGGACACAGTCATTCAGTTGTCAACACTGCGTTCAAAACACAAAAGGCACTTCATTTTATTTCAGCACAAGCCCTCATTAGCTTCCCAGTTTTTCATTCTTATGCAGCTTTTCTCCTGCAAATTCAAGTAGACATCGTCCATTAATCATCGTCTAGACAGTAGTAGAAAGCCATCAGATGCAATGAGCTACAGATGAGCAGACATACGTGACCTTCAGGTCCAGCACACCCATCAGCGTCCTGAAGAAAAAATGGGACGGTAATAATTCAGACGGTCCAGTTCGAGGGGCCAAAACAGATGGATTGATAGCACTATTTTCAAGCCATTATTTTTCTGACTCGCCGGTGGAATTCGTAAAATGCAGTACTGTGAAGCACAACAATAATATCTACAGTGATAAGTCAAAATTAGACTGTCAGGCTTTCTCCTAACACAGCTCCTGAGTAGATTTTTTTTTTTTTAAAGAAACACCCAGATATATCACAGCTTTTAAGATGCAGAGAAAGAGAGAGAGAGAGAGAGAGAGAGAGAGAGAGAGAGAGTGAGAAAGAAAGGGTAGTTAAATATAACAGTCAAAATATGCATATGAGAGAGAGAGAGTGAGAGAGAGAGTGAAACTGTATATACCCTTCAGTTACAAAATGTATTGATATACATTATACATTGATATATATTATAATATTATGATAATAATATAATAAAATGATATAGGCTATACAGTATTAATATAATATACATACTATTTTTTCTGAAGTTTGTAAACATTTATTTGGCTAACTTATATATACACACTACCGTTCAAAAGTTTGGGGTCACTTGCAAATTTCTTTGTTTTTGTTTAGTGATTTATTTTCTA
>JAQQZT010000023.1:1401108-1421751 GCA_030068275.1 Clarias platycephalus
GTTAGTTGTTATTTTAAGACACAGAGGTCAGCCTTTCTGTAATAGTTCTTGCAAGAACAGTATTGTCAAGTGCATTTCCAAAATCCGTCAAGCACCATAATCAAACTGGCTCTCATGAAGGCCATCCCAGGAGGGCGAGACCAAAACCTCAATATCAACTGTTCAAAGGAGATTAATGCATTTTTTGGACACCATCAGCATTCCTTTACAATGTAGAAAGAAATAAAAATCAGGAACCATCATGGAGTTAGAAAGTGACCCAAACTTTTGAACAGTAGTGTGTACATATATACAGTACACACACATTACCAAAAGGATTCACTCACCCATCCCTTAAATTCAGGTGTTCTAATAATTTCCATGGTTGCATATTTATAAGATCAAGCACCTAGGCATGAAGACTGCTTGTTGTGTAAAGCATGCAAACCACTAGACTCTAGCAGGCCCAACGTGTTCTCCGGAGTGACGAATCATGCTTCTCTGTCTGGCAATCCGATAGACTAGTTTGGGTTTGGCGGTTGCCAGGAGAACGGTACTTTTCTGACTGCATTCTGAAAAGTTTAGTGGAGGCAGGATTAGGGATGTGGGTTTGTTTTTCAGAAGTTGAGCTCGACCCCTTACTTCTAGTGAAATTAACTCTTAATGCTTTAGGATACCAAAAGATTTTGGACAATTTCATGCTCCCAACTTCCTGTTCCAACATGACTGCGCACTAGTACACAAAGCAAGGTCCATAAAGACATGATGAGCGAGTTTGGTGTGGCAAACTCATAGTAATATGACCAACTGCCTAATATTGAGTAGGTCACATTTTTTGTTCCCAAAACAGCTCTGAACCATCGAGTCCTGGACTCCACTAGACCTCTGAAAGTGTGTGTGGTATCTGGCACCAAGCCGTCAGTACCAGATGTACTTAAGTTGTGAGGTGGAACCTCCGTGGCCTAGACATTTATTCAGCACATCCCACAGCTGCTCGACTGGATTGAGATCTGGAGAATTTGGAGGTTGAGTCAACACCTTGAACTATTTTTCCTGTTCCTCAAACCATTCCTGAGCAATGTGTCAGGGTGCATTATCCTTCTGAAATGGCCACTGGAATCAGGGAACACCATCTCCTTGAAGGGGGTTAAATCAGTCTGTAACTTATGGAAGGTGGTATGTGTCAAAGTAACATCACCATGAATGGCAGAACTCAACATTTCTAAGCAGAACATCACACAGCACATCAAACTGCCTCTGCCTGCATGCCTTCTTTCCATAGTGCATCCTGGTACCGTCTCTACCCCAGGTAAGTGATGCAAACACCCAACCAATGATAATAAATATATGAAAACATGATTCCCCAGGAACGTCCCACAAGACCTGCTGTTTTTTTTAAGTACTCTGACCCATTCATCCAGGTATCACAATATACCTCTTGTCAAAGGCTCTTAGATCCTTACACTCACCCAATTTCCTTTCCAAACACATTAACTTTGAGAACAGATGGTTCACTTGCTACCTAATACATCACACACCCTGACAGATGCCAGTGTACCGAGATAATCAATGTTATTTACTACACCTGTTAGGAGTTTAAATGTTATGACTGATCCATATATATACTGTATATATAAACTTTACACATTAAAAAAACTAAATCACCAATTCTATAGATGTGTACATTTGCTCATTGATTCTGAGTCAGCATTTAGCATGTAGTCAGGAGCAGTCTTTCACACACCTGCTGTCAGTGCAGCTTTGTCTCCAGGTGTTATTTGTAAAGAAATCAAGGTGAAAAGGTCCACTTTTCTGTTTCTGTCACAATCACGGTAAATCAGCAGGTCTGTCTTGAGCAGTCACGAGCGTCATGCTGCAACGCTACAAGGCAGGACTGCAGTGACATGGTGGACGATGTTGAGAGTCAGGAGCAATCCAGTATGTCATTTATTTTTACTGGACAGCCAAATGCAAAAGCCAGTTATAGTCACTGTTCCTGACTGACTGCCTGACTGACTGATTGCCTGACAGGCTTTCCGTGGCTGAAATACAAAAAATTCACCAAAACCAGAAAAATCATGTGAAGTTATTTTAACCAAAAGATTGCAAGCTCTTGCCCATTGTCTTTTAAAACAAACGTGGCTCATGAACACAGGTTTATCCAAGGTTTGTCTCTGTGCTCTAAAGCCTAAAGAATGTTGGACTGGGAAATAAAAAAAGGAACCATTTTAGATCTGGAGAGGCCATTTTGTGCTATAGCCTCATCATCATCTTTATAATTTACATGGCACAGCTTGTACCTTATGCCACCTATTTGAAGTGCTTATAATGCATATTAAATTATTTATTGAAACATGCAATTACATGTAATCAGATATAGCTCAGTGATTATGCCATTGGACTATGGTTCCAAAGGTCCCAGGTTCAAACCCCAAGTTACCACTGTTGGGCCCTTGAGTGAGGCCCTTAACCCTCAGATGTATAATAAGATTTTTTAAAAAGGCACTCTGGATAAGGGTGTCTGCCTAAGTGTATGCATGGATTTTGTTTTCTTGCATAGTGAACATGCATACTTTTGCAATGAAAATGCAATTTTTTTGTTTGATTTCATTACAGTACAGTATATAAAAGATGCACATAGATTTCATATAATCACCATAATACCGTTGTGAAACCATGTGATATTTTTAGACTAGGTTATTAAAAAGTGTTATACCTCTAACAAGTTTCAGTAATTAACAATTCAGTTACCTGATAAAAAATGCAAACTGTAAGACTTTTTGAGAATATACAAGTATAAATCAGAGTGAAGCTGAGGTAACTACAGACATCATGAAGTTTATGGGCAAAAATATTTTAAAGCATTTTAAATCTGTCTTTCCTCAAGTCCCAAAATGTCAAAGTCTGACTTAAGCCCTGGCTTTTACCCTTAATGAAATGGCTTAAAATGATCAATAGGCCCTGACAGGAGAAATAAATTTCCAAAACACTTCTCGGTCTGAGTCAAAGCTCAGGCTCTAAAACATATCTTTCTTAGATTACCCAGGTATATGCTGTCCCTTTCTGCTTTTTCTTTTGTTCCCCCTATGCTTGTCTGTTTTGTTTGTGTAGGACGTGTTGGTGATTTTTATTCAGAAGATGCCTCGGCCCACAGGTGCTGCACATCTTATCATTGCTCTCACATCTGATGAAAATCAGGCTCTGGCAAACACAGGTACTGCCACATTCATCTTGTATGTTTTCATCAAAGGTGGATAAGCTGGATGACAATATAGACAAGGCAGCAACGGCAAGGTAAATCTCGCCTGAATTTACTCCTCAGGACGGCTGATATGGAATGACATTTGATTTTACGAGAAAGGGGAAGATGGGCGGAATGACAAGATATTGGTCATTCAAGTGGATGCAGAATCACAGCCGCTGGTCTCTTTACCACTTTCCCTGTGTGCACCCAATTTTCATCTCACCACTTTGCATTGAATAATTTGAATGAAACGACTGGAAAAAAATGGAAATTCTCTTTTTAGTTGACATACATGGACTTCTAGGTGTTTGTTTTTCTTTGCTTGAATTATTTTGACAGGAAGAGAACCTGAATTTTATCTCTGGCCATGCTGTTCAAGAAGGGAAGATTGTTAAAAGTCAGCCAGCAAATATAAAAATGTATTAAAAGAAATCTCTTCATTTGACCTGTCGCAGTTTAAAGCCTGTAGCTAGTTTCATACTGGACATTTGATGTTCACTCTTTCATTTCATATGAACAAAATGATCAAAGAAGTTAGCCAGAAGCATTTCAAAAGTAACCGCTATCAATTTTAGCAGAAGATAATGGTTTCATGTCTTAAAAATGCACTTCACCAGGGTTTTAATATTTAACAGAATCTCCAAGGGACCATCCACAAAGGGCATGAAATGCCGAAGGGATTAGTTCACTTAGTTCAAACTGTGGTACTGTAACCAATAGGAGCGGAGTTCCTGTTCCAACTCATCTACAGTAATCAGTAGTAGCACAGGCCCTGTATAATCCATGTTACAGTAACCAATAAATGTATGTTTTCTATTTAAACCTTGTTACAGTAACCATGCGGACCACAACCAGTATCCTATATTCTACTGTAAGCCAACTGATTGCTGTTTAACCTTGATTAACTTATAATTCAGGTCACATAAAGACGAATGAAGCTTCAGTCTCTGCACTGCAGGAGAGGAGAGGTCATGAATCATCACTCCTAATATTAATGAGTGGATCAGAGACATGAGATGAAACTAAAGTTAAAACTGGGGCCTCAATCATAACGTACAGTACGTCCCATGCGGCATTATAACCAGGAGCAGAAAACCGCAGTGGACAGCAGGATTGGTGAGTATTACATTTCTGCACTAAATGGTGACTTTCCACCGTGCAGCAGCTTTTGGCTGGCACATTCTGACTGACAGGCTGCTCCCCACAGAACACAGGGTAATTGGCATTCAGGATCATCCAGATAATAGGAAGAAGGCTCTTCTTTTTTTGCAGTCACTCCCTCTTTTCTGTTCTTTTTCAGGACCCAGAGAAAGTGGGTTGCTTTGCATGCAGCCTGTTGGATCGTCCCTTGAGGGAGGGGTTTGAGTGGCAGAGTCCTGCTCTCTCTCTCTCTCTCTCTCTCTCTCTCTCTTTCTCTCTCCCTCTCTATGCTTGAGCTGAGATCTCCTTCTCCTCTCCTGCTCTGTGTTTTTCCCCAGTGGCGTTCTGTAGGGATTTATGACCTGTCACCCTCAGAGTTGATTTCTCGCCGTCACTTTTCCGACGAACGACATGTCACTCCGGAGCCCAGGCTTACTCTACAAACCACATCAGCTGAAACCCACATATTAACAAGGGGACAGGACGTGGCAGATTTGCAGCTTCAGCTGTTCCTGACATGTCAGTCTGGAAAATAATGAAACCATTCAGCAAGGCTTACTGTACATACCTCAGAATTTCTAGGACTTTTCCGTTTCTTCTTGTGAAAAGATTTCAATGCACTGGGAAGTGCCCGTAGTTATGACCTTGGCATTTCTTGTAAATGAAGATGATAAGTCGTCTGTCTGTATCAAAGAGTGTGTTTAACCAGAACATAAATACCTAAAGGTGCTGCATTCAACTGGCTACAGTCTGAAGATTTGATCCAACAGTCCAAATGTAATTTCCTTCTTGCTGCAGGTCTTATATTTCTGTAATCAAATCTCAGTGCTGTAAATCATATCTCGAGCCCTTTTTCATGAAGAAGATCTTTACACAGTAATTCGAGATTATGAAAATATATTGTATATCACTGATTCAGCGTTCCTCACGAGGCTGTGTGTAGGAGTAAATAGATCTTTCAACTGCATTTGGTAAAGGTTTTAGTGCATGAAATAAATACTGTACAACATGAATGAATAAATGACAAATCTACACCAACATGATGCAGGTTTTTCTTCATGTCTTTGTGTTTTATAGTTTGTTACACTACTGCACTCTTGAATTCTGGATCCTGATTGGCCAGACCACCGGACTAACTTTCTATAACAGAACATCCTCAAGAGTTTTCTTCTTCCTGTACCACAGCAGTGCTATTGGTTTATTCATTTTTATTAATGAACAAATTACAGATTGTTTATTTTAATGACTTATAGATACATTTAAGTTAGTTCCTGTTCTAATTTTGAGTAGCAGCCATGAACAGTCTTCCCCTCACCTGTCTCTCATTTCTCTTTTTTTCTCTCAAAGTTAGTAAGAAAAAAGTAATAAAAACACAAGAAACTCAAGAAAATAACCTCATCAAGAGTAAATGCAAAGTTACTGCTTGACCTCTGCCTGTTACAAAATGCTGATACTGGAGACTCATTCCATACATGTTACATAAACATCTCCTTAAAAAAAAGTTCTGTTGTTTTCTTTATCTAGATAATACACTGTGTTTGTTCCTATGATTAAGCTGTTACTAGAAATGGTAACATGTGTATCGCACCATAAGCTTTAATAGTAACCTGGGATTTGCAGCTGCAGTATTGTCACAGCTGCTGGTAAAGAAAATTATCCAGAATATAATGGCATTATGTTGTGAAAGGGATGCCTAAGGATTTCTCGACAACCACTTTCTTCCCAGTAATCAGTAAGAACAGCTGAATCTATACACAAGAACAATTAACCATTCTTTTTATCCATGAAAACAAACATTGGCAAAGTCTGCCTTTTATCACTTTACTTATTTATGTTTTATAGATGGATTTTGCAACATTTCACCTTTAAACCTAGAATGTTCTGAATGTACATTATGCATATGACTGCTTTTAAATAGACTCATAAAATCAGCATGTAGGACTTTTAGAATTCTGACCGTTTTATAAATAATAGCCAATTAATATTCCCTGGAGAAGTGTTGGAATTTCTTTGAATATTGTATGAATATCTCTGCATGATCTTTCAGGATTAAAGGTCACAGAAAAGTCAAAAAGAATTAGATTTCCCGTTCTAACTAGAACACAAGAAGAGCAATTTGATTTTTTTTTTAGAGACATTGAAGATTAAGGCTTCACAAGTGAACATCAAAAGGAGGTGAAAAAAAAAGAAGAAGTTTGTTTCCTGAAAGGATCTAAATTAGACCTGTTCTTTTAGTCGCCTCTGAGATCAAAAGCAGCTTAAGATATTCTACAGTGAAGTAGATTTTAGAGAACATCCACATGAAATCAGTGTCTGTACTTCCTGTCAGGGTTTTTCCGTATCTTAAAGTCAACAAACCTGTTGTTGATGAATCAACGTCTGCAATTCATTTTTTAATATAATAATAATAATAATAATAATAATAATAATAATTTCCCCAAAAATATTTTAATATGTCTAGTTAAATACATGTAAAATATATTTTCTGAAAGACTTTCAAGGATTATAAGTCTGATAGTTTTTTTTATTTATTTATTTTTTCAATAAAATTGTTGGTTTATGGAAAATAAACTGTTTGTAGAAAAATTTAATTATTCCCAGAGAAACAAAAACTGAATTTTGAAGTAATCTGTAAAACGCCTGTACTGCACATGGTATTATAATAAAGTCAATATTAATTAGTCCAATTTATTATTGTTCAAAACGACCAAATCCCCAAGTATTCTGTTCCTCTTAAAGAAGATGCCTTTGCGCTGGTGAATGTTTTTCGCTACACCAGGGGGAGAGAAGCCTGGTGTTTGGAATCTCTCGGTGAGTTTGGCTCGTTACAGTGAGCTCACCTGGAGGCAATTAGCCAGGCTTGAAGAACCCCGCTGTGTGTAAGCTTCATTTGGCTTCAGCTTCAGTCACACTGCATGCATTAGCCGTCGTTCAGTGCAGGTTTTGCTGTCTCTGAAGTGCGCTTGTGTTTTCAGCGTGTGGGTTTGACACGCAACAGACTTCTACAGCGTAACATGATGGCACTTACAGAAATAAATAAATAAACAAAAATAATATAGGAACATCTAAATCATGTAAAGAGGGATGAAGGACAATACTGTGGGTACCGTGGGAGGGAAATGGATGAAGAAAAACAGATATTTAATGAGGGTGGGAGTTATTTACTGCAGTGGTCACACACCTGCAAGGTACTGTAGGTTTCATTTATATAGTTATTTATTTATTTCTTCATTTATTAGAGTGTCTTTTGTGAACGTCACTTTTCTTAACTTGATCAAAGGAAAATTATTTAAATAAATAAATGAATAAATAAATGTGTTTATGCCAAGCTGGAAAACCTGTTAACTTATTACCTAAATGTTTGATGTCTAAAATCACCGAGATGGCTTTTCCTTAAGCAGAATATTGTAAATTTTTAGTAGAACTTTTGGGGTTTGCATTTTTATTTTCTGTAGAATTTATAAAATTTTAAAAATGGTATAGTCTTTAATTTGTTCCCCCAAATACTCATATTTATTGATTGATTGATTTGAACATAAACATTTGAACATTCAGTTCGATGAGAAAAGAACACCTAAAGATAAACCATTAATAAAAAAAAATAATGTTATTATATTATTTTTGCAACTGTAAAAGAAAGCCAATATATTTATTATTTATAGTTTACTTAATCCTCAGTATTTGTACATCAGTACACAATTGAATCTTTTTCACGAAGCCATCTGAAAAAGAAAGAATTAAAGAATTGGAGTAGAAAAGAATGACAGAATCACCCATTTCCCAGAATTCTCCGGAGTCCTGACAGTCTGAGAGACGACATTAAAACACTTCTCGGTTATTATGAAGATCTGTGTGCAGTGATGCATTTGGGAAAACATCAGTTCTCGAGGATACCAATTATGCTTCTCACACACCTCTCTCTATTTAAACCCATACACCTGTTACACTTTCTCTTGCTTCTAATTCTGCAATATAACAGTAAAGTAAATATTACAGGCAGGGAAAGACAATATTTAAACTTTGATGAGAGTTGTGCAGTAATTAAAGCCTTGGTTTCTGAAGAGCTCGGACTTACTCCAAAATTACTGTGACAAAATCACCTGAGCGTAATGATGAAGAAAACACTGACTCACATTTTATTCCTCACTTATCTAACTCTCTGTCCCTACCTGACTCTGGTCTTGTCTGCAAGACCTTTACACTGCAATGGAATGAAGCTAATACTCACACACACGTAACTAAAAATAATCCCCCCCCCCCACCGGTCATCAAACCCTTCAGGGGGACACGAGAACCTTTCCGCTCCTGACCTCAGGGAGAACGGAGCCACCTGGTCAGGCCAGAAATAGAGGTGTGAAGGTTCCGAACAGGAGTGCAAGTGTCACCGGATGACTAGCCAGCACTCATTTATCTTCATTTGGCCTTCGTTCTCTGAGATGTGTAATGGGACAAGCTGGATAATAAACCTGATCCTGATGGGAGAAAAGAAAAAACGTAAATAGATGTTTTCAGACTATCACCAGACTGGTTTCTCAGCCTTGCAGGAGAAGGTGTGTGAGCAGTACCACGAACTTAAATTATAGATGAAGTAGAGTGTAGAGTGGGACTGCTGTTGTTTTTTTTACAAAACAGATACAATAATATGATGCTTGTAAAATTCTATGTGCTGAAATAATGGACAAAATGGTCTGCTCTTTTAAATCATTAGGTGAGTTTTAGAAGCCTTCAGATTTTCACAGGGTCGTAGACATTAATTAAACATGAATATTACCTTTGTTTCTTTGCCAGCACAATGACTGATAGGTAATCTTGTGTGGCAGTGTCCGTCGAAGCGATGAGCATTGGTTCAGTCGTTTTGTTTGAACAGTTTTGCTCATTATGGTTTGGAGTCTCAAAATGTTCAGACCACTTCACAGGTGACAGATAATTTCACAAGGACTATGTGGCTGCTACATAGCTAGAAGGCGTGGCTACATTCTCAGAGGCCACGCCTATTTCACAGATACTAGAGGTTTGAGCGAGAGAGGCCATGCCTACCTTCATCCATCCATTCATCCATCCATCTATCACAGAAAAGCTGTGTGTGTTCCTGAGCCATATGGTGAAGACCAACAGGCAGGCAGAAATTTGGCACAGTCATACAGTTTGAGCTCAGCTGTGTGAGTGTGTGTGTGTGTGTGTGTGTGTGTGTGTGTGTGTGTGTGTGTGCAGCCAAGATTCAAAATGGCAATATCAGATACATGCGGGAGCTGGAAAACTGTGCTCGGTGCCATGATTCAGTCAGGGTTAATCATGTCGCAGGAGGCCGGATCCAAGCTCTGTCTCGCTTTGTAAACCTGAATTAAAGGAGTGAAGGGCCTCCCTCGGTTTCATGCTTTGGCTGTAAACAGCACAGTTAAATGTTATGTTCCTCATTATGGTGTAAGTGGGTTAGCATATTCATTTGCCACTGAAGTAGGTTATACCTAGAAGCGCCTTCGCCACTGATTAGCATGGCATCAACAAGCAGTTTCTGCCCACGCCAGCCTCTCGACGATCCACATGTGCCTTAGATAATGAAAATTAAAGCAAAAAATCACAGCGCTTTGCGGTCGCTTTCCTCCAGAGATTTGTGCACTAATTGTACTGAAAAATGGACTTAATCTGCATGCTCGCTCCATAAGAGTCCTTTGCTTTAAAGTTGATGCAAAATAAGGAAATAGTATTACGACTAATTAAGGCTAAGCAGAATAAATTAGAATAAAGTATGCAACCCTCTAGGGGAGGAACGCTAAAAGGAAACTAGACGCTAAGTGTCGGCACTTTTGAATAGTCAAGCTTACAATCCTATAGTATATTGCTTACAGAAAACGTTCAGCACACGCTAAAAATAAAGTTACAGCGCTACGATAATTGAAGTCAAAGTATTTACTTCAGCTGGTTGCAGAAAAACTGAATTAGCATCACGAACTTAAACTGCAGGAGAGAAAAAGGAGACAGGAAGCAGGAGATCAAGGGCAAGACCTGGCAACCTGGGCCTTATATTCGATTAAAGTCTCATTACGGAACAAATAGATGAGTGCAAGCAGCTTAAACACTGAGTAATTACTCATCTCTCACTCCACGGGTGAGTTTAGTTCATTTATTAACTTTTTTTTTTAAAGTATTTGCTCTGTGCAGCAGTTCTCCATCAAACACGAATAACACGGAAAGAAAGACAATATCGTATTTCATTTGTGTGTGTGTGTGTGTGTGTGTGTGTGTGTTTATTTATTTATATATTCGTGCAGGCTGAATGTCAGTTTAGATTTTTTTTTTTTAAATACATGACTAAAATTGTCATCTGTGAAATTGTATTCAATTATATGTAATAATATTAAATACAAAATATATACAAACAAATCCTCTGACAAGCCATTGTGAAATTTAATTTAATTTTTATTATTAGTTTATTTTATTATAATATTCATAAAATTAGATTAATGTTCTGGTGGCAGACAAAAAAAATATATATATATATATTTTATGTTATCCTGTTTCATTTCGTTTAAAGAATACAAGACAGTCACTGATTATTATTATTATTATTATTAAAAAGTTTTCACATTTGAACCATTATATTTGTAATATTAAATTTTCTTCCATACTGACATCCATACATACATGGGGTTATTCTTTTTAGAATTTATGTCAGTAGTACTTATTAATGACACAGCATCAGCCTTTACTGTATTCCTTCTTCTTCCTCACACACTTCGTCCCGTCTGTGCTGTGAATCCTGTAGAAAATCAGCTCCTGTTCCACTGGGTCTTATTCTCAGTGATGTAGTCTACATGCAGTGGATCATTTTACTGTCAGGGCTACACCTGAGGCAGGATCAGGGACGCGTCACACAACTGAAATTAACCTGATGTTCACGAAGAGTATAATAAAATCATGCAAAAGTGTGTGTGTGTGTGTGTGTGTGTGTGTGTGTGTGTGTGTGTGCGCGTGTCCCAGATGTGTTGTTTTACTCGGCTGAGCCGCGACGGTCCGAGCCACTGAGCGTGACATGATGACACTTTTTCGTCCCGGGAGGAGATGTTTACTTTTCCTCAGTAGAGAGCGTACAGTGTTAATGACAGATGAGATGGAGTGTTTATCTGCTTCAGCAGCTCAGAAACCCCGCCCACACAGGAAGTGAAGAATAAAATACAATAAATCAGAATTGAAGTTGATTGTTTTCCTATTACAGCAAGTGTTTCATTCCTTAAATATCACATTCTTTCTTTCTTTCTTTCTTTCTTTCTTTCTTTCTTTCTTTCTTTCTTCATTCATTTATTTATGTTGAAAAGAAAGACAATATATTTTGTTTATTTATTTATAGTTAGGTTTAAGAGACATGAACCATTATGAACTTAAAACATTGTGCCCTGCAAACATATTCATACTGTTGGAACTTTTCCACTTTTTGTCATTTTACAACCATAAATGTAATTGTATTTTATTGGTACTTATATAACATTTTTATTAAATTTTATTATTTCATTACTAATGTTTACTAATGTTTTGAAGAGGATCAAATGATAGCTTTGACATTTGCTTGTTTAAATGCAAGTTTTGTTTTGATAACTCCAAGCTGATTTAATTAAGCTTATATTTTGTTAATAAAACTGTTCTTAAAAAAAATACATATTTTGCAATCAAAGGTTGTTTATAACTTCATGTGACAAGTTTGGAAAAGTTCAAGGGGTACCAATACTTTTGCGAGGCATCGTAGTTGTGAGTCTTCTAAGGAAGATGTGGCACCTGTCTGTCCCTGCCTATTTAATAAATTAATTAATTAATTAATTAATTAATATAATCATCATCATCATCATCATCGTCAGAAAGAAAGAAATCTAACTGATTAGAAAATGAAATATCTAGTGCCCATTTAAGCTTTCTAATAACATCTTTTGTAAATGTTTGATCAAATTCCCATACCTTGTTTATGAGGAGCTGTGAATAGAATACCACTGACGATGCTGATGCTGACTCGAGACAACAGATTTTCTCCAGGTTTTTCCTCCATAGGCAGGTGACACAATAAATCTTGATTAGTTGTAGGCAGTCATATGGTATGACCGTGGCTTATTAGGACATGTCAGTCTGACCTGTAGTGCCGGCGTGGTCCATGAAGTCTTTGGGCATGCCTAAAGAATTCTAATGGAGCTACAACTTTTTTTACTCCTAGGTCTGTTGTAGGTCCACACTGTTTCTATACGGTAAGCCTGTACATGGTCATGTGAGCCATTCTGTATTCAATTGTACAGTAGGAAACCATGAGCAGCCTGAGAGCATTTCAGAGGCACAGCAAACCAAGAGTTTGAAATTGAAATCGTAGTGGGAACTGGGCTTCATGTTACAGCAGCTATAAACAGGCAATTCTTTCCCAATCGCTCTTTTTTATTTCTTTTAAATGTAATAAGATAAAATAAATTCCCAGAGCTTGCCTTGTTACAGAAAAACTATACTGTATGAATTCCAGGTACTTTGGTGGAGGTCAAGCTTATACTGTACTTTTTAAAATATTAGGGTCTTCTAGTAATACATATTAATTCTTATATATCATTAACCTGTATATTATTAACATACCAATATACTGGATTATATAAAAGGATTATTAACATGTTTGTATTGTATGAATTAACCAGGTTTAATTCCCAGCCAGTGTTTGCGATAGGAAGGGTATCCAGAGTAAAACCTGTGCTAAGTTGTTTGTGGATTGGGTGGTCTGCCGTGTCGATGCCTTGATGACCAAAAACAACATTATTATATTCATATGCAATAAATAATATTACTTGCATAACAGTATGCATTATAGATTATTAAATAATTCTTAATTATCATTCATTACTTACTTATGCATATTTTTTCAGTGTTTTTGGCATCCTTAAGTTATATTAATTAATTGTACAATGTCAAATATGACTGAAAAGCAATTAAGAATCTATCCAGTAACCAAATTTGCTATTAATTACTCCATGATTGATCAGTGTCTAACTCCGCCCACAGCCTATACTTAGTCACAAACAATATCATTGCAATCGATAAAACCTCTGCCAATGTTCCAACTGTTACATCTCATCATCTCTGCAGACAATCTGCTCAAGTTTTTTCTTTATTATATATATATATATTTATTTTTCTTTCTTTTTTTTTTTTTAGCATTATGAGTTAAAACCAGGCAGTGGTGCAAACAACAGAGTTTTTTGAAAAACAGATAAAATAGAAATAAAGTCAAAGTGATGTGTAGAACACAGTATCAGCAGAACTTCAGGTTTTTATAGCTGACAGGTATAGTTAAAATGTTTTAAACACTTCCTGGAGTTTCTAAGTAAGTTTCTCCCAAAGCTCTGGAGGCCTGCCAGTGCACTCATTAATATTCACATCCCGCATCGGCACGTCCGTGTTTTAAAGTGGTTTATTTTCAGAGGCCATGTGCTGTTTCTTTGCCTTTAAGCGCCTGACATTCAGGATGTTTCACACAACGCAGGAAAAACAACATGACGAACAATAGGCATGTGACAGCGTGTCATCGAACAAAGCTGACAGAAGAAGGTGTATTCTTTTTGTAAGAAGACGGAACAGGGAAAGTGTAACAAAAGTCAGTAATTAGAAACAGATTGGGCCAAGAAAGGAGCAAAAATGGGGTATTGGTGCTGACTGATCATGAATTAGTTAAAACTAATCAAGTAGTTAATGAGTTAAATATATTTACTAATTAAATTCATTATACTTCATATGAATGAAGTTTGAGTTTAAGGAGAGAGCTCTGTGAAGTCTAGTGTCAGGTTCATGTGCCTTTTCCAGAGGCTTGTACAGTGGACACTATGCATGATGGGTGCATCGCTTCATGCGCTTCCCTTCTTACCCTGACACACCCATCACTCTGGAATAGGATCAGTCTGGACTCATCAGGTCACATGACTTTTTCCATCACTCCAAAGTCCAGTCTTCATGCTTTCTAGCAAACTGAAGCCTTTTTCTCTTATGAATCTCACTAACAAGTGAGAAATCAGTTAGAGTAAAAGGTGAAACATACAGTAAACATATTAATAAATTTTCCAACCAAAGGCTCTTGTGTATATAATATCTAACTATTATAATATGAAGCATCTGGGGAAACTGCCTGGATTTAGTGGTCCATAACATGAAACAGTACCTGCTGATTCCACATGACAACAACTGAATGTTTAAAAAAGCTGAAGACATTTTTAAAAAGTTGACAATCTGGAGATGTGAGGCCAGAACGATGCCTGTGGTGGTCAGAGCCATTGGCACCATCAAAGCAGTGCCTGATAGGATCCTGAAAGCGATTCCAGGAGACCACAAAGCTCAAAAGGTGCAGAAGATCGCATTGATAGGAACCACAGAGATTCTTCAAAAAGTGCTAGGATAAAGTGAGGACCTGGACTCTGCAGTAGGCATCAGCAAACCCCAAAAAGAAGAAAAAATATATAATAATAAAAATAATCATTAAACTCAGAGTATTGCTTTTTGAGAGATGTCACATTAGATCTAACTGCCCTTATTAACCAAGTTTCTTTTAAAAATAAAAAAGGGAAACCGAGCCTCACTAGCTTTCATGACTTCACAAATCATCCTAATTACTTCTCACATCATAAGAATGTGTTTCTGAGTTCTTCCAGTGGCTTCGGAGAGATTTTTCATGCTGAGCGTTTGCAGGTGTGTCCCAGACTAAAATATAACTTCATCTGAACTTCATCTTTTTCTCAGAGCAGAAGATTACGGTGTGTTTGAAAGGCAGGTGCTCAGCACAGAAGACACTCTCGTTTGTCTTGAACACGAGTGCACCTGTTCGTAAAATCCGAGCTCACATCTGTAATCTGGTGTCTTACTAAAACCCGCCAGGAAAGAAGATCAGGTGTGAAAGTGTGTCGGTGGAATTTGTGCTCCATTTCACTTTTGCAGTTCGTGCAGTTTGTTTAGGTTTTTTTTCCATAAGTGACATTTTTTTGAGTTTTCACAATTTACAGTAGTGACAAGCATTGCTCTGTATTTACTCACACATATTTCGATTTTTTTTCCCTGATTATTTGGTCAAATATCATATATGACTTTTTTTCTTGCATTGGAAGCAATTAGTTTATATTTTAGGGAAATTCAGACACCTTAAATAATGATATTGCAATAAATTACATCAAGCAATGCACTTACTTATACCATCTGCATGATGATGGGTTTAATGGATAAACCTTTTTTAACCAAAAGTGATTTGATGTTAAAAGGTGTTGTCCCAAATTAAAAAATTATATATTTTCCATTAAATGAAATTTAGGTATTTCAAAAATCCAATAATTTAGTAAAATAACCCCACTTTTGTCCAAATTAAATAAACACAACTACTGTAGATTTTATCTGGACGTAAATAAATGGTCTTTTATATAAGACTTATATAAAGGGTAAGGTAGGATAGTCTTTTATTAATTATTATTTAAAGGATAATACAAAGCAGAACATTAATTATTAAATATAATGAATAAATGAATAAATAAATAAATAAATATTTTAAAACATGATTATGTTCTCATGGACTACAAAATGTTGCAAATAATAAATAAAAAATAAAAAAATATTTGCACCTGCCCATTAATTTATTTATTCATGCTATTTTAAAGTGAGTTTATCAGCATGAGTAGTTTCTCGCAGCCTTTCATCCCTTTTATCTGTCATTTATTATCAAACCAAAGAAGAAAAAAAAGGGAAAAACTTATCGTGGCAGGAATACAACAAAACAAATGGTTTAATGGAGTAAGTACACGCTGTTCAGTTCTGGAGTGGAATAAAATATTTGCTTTCTGATAAAAGCTTCATTACAGGCTGTTATTGCTCTTTCACATTGTTAAGATAATTCATATTATTTATAAAATTTCACTGCTGCATTTCTGTGCCAAGTATTTGATTTAAAATTATTACATACACAGTTTGATTTCAACTGAACATGAAAGGAGATCAAACTTGGTTTAGATTCTTCGACCCATGTTGCTGGGAGTCAGGGTTTTTTTTATTTATTATTATTTTTTTTTTTGGTGATGGAGATAAAGTGTGGTGTGTAGTGAAGTGGGAGTGATAATGGATCACATTTCCACTCGCTCGCAGACATTCAGCATGGAGTAAAAAAACGCCCTTTTTATCTTTCTCCCATTCAAATCAGCTCTCATGTCTGTCATTAGGCAGCGTCCGTCACATTTTTTTGTTGTTTGTCATGTTGCCAAAGCTTTCGAGTTTGAGTCGCATTAGCTGGTGTGTTCTCCCTGCTCTGAAGAGGAAATCAAACAGAAACACACCGAAATGCGACAAAATAATGGGAGCTGCTGTGCACATTCTCATTTCCAGAATGCTTTCTGATCATGAAAGTGATGCGAGCTCGGAGAACGAACAAACACACGCACACACGCAGACTGAAATGCGTTTAGACGTAGTCGTGTGCACGAACCGTGTAATAGAACATGTTTGTCTGCTTGTTGGACAACTTTTTTTTTCTTGTTTTCTTTTGTTTATGATGTGGGTGTGAGCTTTAAACTCAGACTTATTGAAGGCCAAAAACATCACAGAGTTGTCAGAAAGACAAACATCTAAGTTCACAACTAAGAGCTGTGTTTATTACGCAACTTACTGTTACTACCCCGGGGGTTTATTTTATTTCTTGTAACAGCATGTCCCAATCCAAGCATTATCCATTTATGGTTACTTTAAAGTTGTGGAACAGTGCTGAAACGGGGTAGCGCTGTTCTCAGTTCTGTTATCGCAGCCATAAACAGACTTTTTATTAACAGGACCTTACCAACTCCTGAAAACAAAAAAAACTTCTGATGAACAAAAAAGTTTCTGATATTCAGGTAAATAAACAAGCTGCCCTTTAGATTATTTAATTATGAAGCAAGAAGGTTTGCAAACTGATAGATAATATTTGGTCGATGTTTTCGTTGAATCACAACGCTGTTCAAAAGCACAAATGCCAAAATATTTTGTCAAAATGCTTTGGCTTATGTAAGTGTGAGTAATTTTTTTCTGTGATTTTTTTTTCAAAACGCTATAACCCTACCTCCTACAGTTTTGTCATAATGGACAACTCAGCCTGTAGTGTATGTGGTTATTTTGGGATGCAATTTAGTATCAATAATATATATATATGACCTTATATTGTCTCATATTGAAACCTCTTTATGACTCTCTTAGTGTGTTGATATGGCTCTGAATCATAAGATATTAAAACAGCTCTGAATCAAAACATACTAGAATGACTGTGGACACGATCATTGTGAAGTGACTCTGAATTCTGTTAAAATGCGGCATATCAGATATCAAAATGGATATAAATTGTACCACATTGAAACTGTTCTGAATTATATATCCAAAGACTGATAAATTAGTGTCTAGCAAAATCTTTCTGAAGAAGAAGAAGTACAGAATCATACAACACGATGAATCAGTCTTGTCATATTGAAATGGTTCTGAATCATATTGCATCATAATGGCTCTCAGTTGTACCACATTGAAACATTTCTGAATCATACACCAAAAAAGGCTGTGAAGCATGAAATACTGCAGGGCTGATAAATCACATCCCATCAAAATCAGTCTGAATCATAGTATATTGATTGTGTCCGAATCAACATGGATTTGTTTTTGTATTTCTGAATGGTTGTGAATCATATCCTATTAAAACATACTGAAAGATATTTAAAAAATAATAAAAATGATTGCATCTGATTGAAACGGCTCTGAATTTGATTTAGTAAAGCATCTGGATTGTGTTATGTATGATTAATTATTGGAATAAAATAATATATAAAACATTCCGCCTGAGAAGGTTGCTACCTCAAGTTTAGTCGATCAGCTCAAAGCACAGATAATGTCAATCACCACTGGTTTGTGATAGTTGCCTACAGAAGTTTTTTTGGTACCACACTTTTAGACTCGACTACATGATGGGATTTTTTACTATTTTATATCCACTCTATATGATCCATGGCCCAGCTTCGTATCAGATCTGGTTGGATTTCAATAACGCTGCTCTTAAAAAAAGGTATAAACTCAAAGTGAGGCCTGTTCAGATCTCTGGATTGAGTCGGTGAATCGTTTGAAGGCAGACTCTGTGCATGCGTTCCTCTCGTCGGTTCCTGACGGCCGCAGGATTCATTTCCACATAGAGTAGACGATTTCATGGTGCTCTGCCCGGAGGAGATGTGCCCCGAGTAGAAATCGCAACGTTTTTGTTGTTCAAAACCCACAAGGTTTTCAAAATAACACTTTCTCAGGTTATAAGATGGATCCGCCAATTTCAGAGTGGCAATTTCGCAGGACTTCATTGGCCTTGAAAGATTATTTTTCTACTTGTCTCTTATTCCAGGGGGAATGAGTTATTCTGAAAAAGAAATCTGGAGCAAAACTTTGAAAGAGGGGCTGCAAGTAAAAATAATAATAATAATAATTTTATATATTTATCTACACAAAAAATATTGACTTTTAAGTTAGTGAACTGAAATATATTAATAAAAAATATATAAAACTCCACAAATCCAATAGAAATACATAATAGAATAGAAAACAAGTGATTCACTAACTTAAACTAGTGGCCCATCTTACTTTGCAAACATTCCAGCTTCTTCTTCTTCTTTATAAAAAGTCCTAAAAGATAAATTACTAAAACATACTCTAATCAAAGTATATACTGTACCGTCAATTTTAGCAGAATGTAAGTGCCTAATTCAACACACAGTTGTCTCAATCAGCTTCATGGAGTTGTTGGATCATGTAATGACTCTGAGGAGTATCAAACAGGAAGATTTTTGTTGTCACTGTATTAAAATTATGCTAAATTGTATGTAATTGAACCACCACTGAATTATATCAAAAAGACTGAACCACCCTACATCTTATGTTACGATTTAGGGCTGAACTTATATCAAAACAGCTTTAACATAACCATCAGGACAGCTCTAAGTCATATAGTATGAACTTGGTCTGGGACAGCGGGACCTCAGCATACGAATTTAAATTTGTATGTTCTGCAAAAGCATTTTCCCAGAGGAAATAATGTAAATGCAGATCATCCATTTCAACCACCCAACATATATTCCCAATATTCCTAATTTCCATCACTATAATCATATAAAACAATGGAAACATTTGGGAAAGACATGTAAGTGAAATAAAATATGAAATAAATAGATATTAACACTAGAAGCGCCACGCCAGTATCACCTACTTTTAACGCGGTTCACGGTCATTTTGACCGCCTATTGTTTTGAATGGGAAGCTGTTGCTGACACACAATGATCGCTAGATGGCGCTTTTACCCAAAGCAAATAGTTTAGCTCCAAGATCAACTGCACTTGGACAATGCGCCATTCATTCCCGCGTTGATAATCAGTAATATATATATTTTTATATTCAACTGAGAAAACCTACTACAGAGTCTCTAAGCGGACAAAGGAAGAGAAAAAAAATGGCAGGAAAATAAAACCAAGTGATGTTTTGCATTATAACCCATGCCTTTGTCCATCTAGGGGCTTCGTACTATAACAAAAAGGAGAGCTCTACTTAATTTTATATAGTTTTGAGAAAATTCATTAGTTCGTTCATTCTCTTTGAAGCTTCTGAACGTCTCGGATGGAGCAGGAGCAAAACTTATTTCATCTGCTAGAAATGTAAACTAAATGAATTGTAAGCCTTTGAATGGTGATAAAAATACAGTGGAACCTCGGATTACGAGCATAATTCGTTCCGGAAGTGGGCTCGTATTCCAAAGCACTCGTAAACCAAATTTTATTTTCCCATAAGAAATAATGGAAACTTATATTATTCATTCCACAGCCCCAAAAAATAAATGCATAGAAATAATTTATATAAAATATAAAGTAAAAATAAAACAAATTAACCTGCACTTTAACTTTCAAAAAGGTAAAACTAAATTCGGACAGATATGTGTTTCCGTTTGTGCGTGCAGGCGCTGTGTGTGTGTGTGTGTGTGTGTGTGTGTGTGTGTAAGGCTAGAGTAAGTAGAGACTCTTACTTTCAGCCCCTCCTGTCTCCCCTTTCACATCTTACACAGTAAAACTTTCTCCTCTCGTCTGAAAACACACACACACACACATCAATGGAAAGACTGTTGTTCGCTCCTAAATCAAATCAAATCAAATCACTTTTATTGTCACATCATGTTACTGGTACATGGGTACAGTACATGTGAGTGAAATTCTTATGTGCAAGCAACACAAGCAATAGAGGTGTACAATTATAAGAATAAATAT
>JAQQZT010000023.1:1439737-1451126 GCA_030068275.1 Clarias platycephalus
CTCGGATTATGAGTAACGCGGTTTACGAGTGTTCCGCAAGACGAGCAAAGATTTTTAATAAATTTTGACTTGAAAAATGAGCGTTGTCTTGGTTTACGAGCACCGAGTATCATGTATCACGCATGCGCTTCTTGTTTTGACACTGATGTCACGTCATCACAACTGAGCCAACGTTTTTCCTCTCTCTTGCGCTGTGGAATTGTAGGTAATCGTCTCCCCTGCTGGGTGAATACACACACACACACACGCACACAAACACACGCACACTCTCTGCCTTACACATAAACTCTGCAAGCACTAAGACCCAGCAGGGGAGACAATTATCGCCCCCCTCCTCTCAGGTTCCCAAACAAACACACACACTCTCTGCCTTACACAGAAACCGCTCTGTCGCGATTCTTTTCAAAAATAAGGTGCTGGTTAATTTGTTGTTGTTGTTGTTGTTTTACTTTACAGCAGTGATTTCCTTAGTATGAGCTCATGCGAGTGTGACCTAGCGATGTTCCTTGCAAATTTTTAAACGGTTTTTAAAACGGTCTCTCCGTTAATGTGTGTGCGCGCGCACCCACATTATACACACACACACACACACACACACAGCACCTGCGTGCACAAACAGAATCTGTCGGGATTTATTTTAAAGTTTTTTTAAACGTAAAGTGTAGGTTAATTTGTTTTATTTTTACTTTATATTTTGTGTTAATTATTTTTATGTATTTATTTTTTGGGGCTGTAGAACGAATAATTTGGGTTTCCATTATTTCCTATGGGAAAATTTAATTTGGTTCACGAGTGTTTTGGAATACTAGCCCACTTCCGGAACGAATTATGCACGTAATCCGAGGTTCCACTGTACAATATTTCTTAATTTTTTTTCTGAGATTTTAAAATTCCCAGACCAAATGCCACAGTACTTGTAGAATGTCCTCTCTGTGTTCGAGCCAAACAATTATTAATTAATTAGTTAATTAGCATGCATATGTAATCTTTGATCTAGTGAAGTTTTCTTTGAGTAAGAAGACATTTATGTAACATCTACAGAAGGAGTCTCCAGTGTCAGCCCTTTGCTTCTGTCACGTATAACTTTAACTTAGGTATAACATTAACAGAGAAGTTTAAGATTCTTTGCGGTTTCTCATTAACATGCCAAGCTATTTGATTTTTTGTATTTTTGAGGCAAAAATGAGAGGCAGATGAGGGCATGTTTTTTTAATAGTTTTTTTTTATAGCTCTAACCTATGTGAGAACAGGAACTAACTCATTTTAATAACAAAAAAATATATATATTTCTGTAGTAGTAGGGAGGGGTTTAACATGAAGTGTCATGCTCTTATGGAAAAATAATCAACTTCAGCATGGCAACAGGAGCTCTGCTCAGCACTGAGCATTTTATTCTTTACATATCACAACCCTGGAGTGATGAAGCCTCTCAGACACTGCTCGGATGACCTGCAGTTATTACTGCTCTGAACTTTTAACTTCCCGACTTTTCCATCACTGTCAGCTCTCCGAGCCACCTGTCAGTGATATTTAGAGAGGACAGGCTGAAAATTGGAATCTGGAGTAAAGCTGAGAGAGGATAATGTAATATAGTCCGTCAGGAGGCTGCTGTCTCGGCTTAAATTAACCAGCTCGTCTGCCTCGGTGTGTCACAGGAGCCGGGAAATTGGGCACATCATCATTTTGCAGATTGACTTGATGATATTCTGGATGATTAGTGCAGTGACGTGTGATTGGCTGCTTGCTGCAAGGACAAAATCGTCATTTTTAAATGTTCATCCTTGCATTTTGACACGGCTCGACTAAATACTCCTATGAATTTTAGATATTTAAATCAGACAGCCTGCAAAATCAACCACCATGAAGACTTTTAATACGTTTTGCAAGAAAAGGAAGATTTACGAACTGAAGTTACTGTGTTATGATACATTCCACAACGTATATAATCCATATTTTATCTGTTCTAGAGGTGACTTCTGGAGGTGAAATTTCGTATTGTGAAACTCATTTTTCCATAGGAAATAATGTAAATGCAGATAATCTGTTCCAGTCACCCAAAACTATTAACAATATTACCAACACTATAATCATATTTTTGCATATAAAAACAATCAAAACATTTAGAAAAGACACGTAAATTATGTAAAATCTGAAATAAATAGACATTAAACCTCACTTAATCTTAATTTATGATTGCTCTTGGCACCGGCTGCTTTAAAAATCAAACTGAAAGTGGCTCTCTTTTCTTCTTGCTGCCAACCTTCATAACATTCTTAGGACCCCATGGTGCTATGTCTTCACCAAATCTTACACAAAATGCAAAAAACAAAATCACAAAATATGTAAACTCACTTTGCTTGGCTTTCCACTGATGCGAACAAGTTTTGAACAGCTACAGGCTGTATGCGCGACCGACTCGTCCGACGCGTCGTTCGTATGCCGAAAATGTTTCTCATGCTGAGGGAAATTTCTTTCTAATTTTTTGTTCTTAATACTACATTTAATTTAGCTAATAAAAAGCACATACTAAACCGCTATACAAATAAAATTAAATTATTTTATTTTATTTTTATTTATTCTTTTTTTCTTTATTTCTTCATTTATGTTCACACACTCAAGGTAGAAATTTTGAAAGGTGTCAGGGAAAGCTCATCATCTACAGAAATAGTTTGCTTTTGGAAGGAAAAGTCCATAAAGATGTGTCAATATGTTTACCTTTGTAGGTATTTTGAGAAAGGCACATTGCCAAGAGCATTCATGGTTCAGAGGATTTACATTTAGCCGCCCACCGATCTCCAAGAGAAATAAATAAATAAATAATAATAATAATAAAAATCCATGCATTTTCTAGTAGCGCAGTTTACACAAATTCAGTGATTTTAATTTTATTTTCTGATCATGTATTTTCAACAATAGATTATTTTTGTCATTGCTTTGTGGTGATGTCTTAACAGCCTGTTGGATTAAAAATAAAATAAAAAAAAAGAAAGAAAATAAAGTTTTTAACAATTGAAGTCAATTCTTGTCCACTACATGTTAGTACAGTAAATGACAAAAACACTCCATACTAACCTTCAGATTCTCCCTCTGCATATTTACTCCAGATTAGCATTCCCCATTCATGATTGGGGAATTATGATTAATCAGGATTTTAGCTTTGTTGGATTTTTTTTCTTTTTTACACTTTGGTAACGAATTCAGAGCATTGTGAGTAAATTTGCAGCCGAGGCCCCACCGACTGCCTCATGGAGTGTCTCGCATACCAAGTGTGTCCTGATAGCGTCGGCCGAGTCGCCCTCTCCTTCACATTGCTCTTAAAATTTCACTCACATTTTCCCGCGGCTTCGTGCAAAGATAAAGGGTGAAAATCGAGTCAATAATTGCGGCACGGGAGAACAGAAGGGTGTGAGTTTATATTTATTCATTTATTTTACAGTGGATGGGCTTCAAGGACTTTCGAAGAGAGAGAGAGAGAATTTCTCTTGCATGTAATTGTAAGGTATGAGTGATTTTGTCATTTGGAATAATCACATTGTGTTTAACATGACATGATGAACTTTAGGACAGTGTCACAGGGTCAGACGTGGGAAGTCTGGCTGTATTTTTTCCCCCAGATATGCAGTGTTAAGCTCATTAGAGTGTTCTTCACCTCAGTGTGGGTCTGTAGACAGGTCACACACACACAACAGTTACACTATCTATGATGATCTTGGTCCATTTCCATGTGAATCAACTCATGAATCAAATGCAGCATGTGTTTTGAGTAAACTGCTAAACTGGAGAAAGGAAGCTATGACCAAATAAGGAAAAATAAAGTACAAAACTAAATCGAGGTCACAATGCCCGCTCTGTTACTGTCTGGACAAATCTAACTAGCTGAAAGATTTTGTTTTTCCACAATGCGAATCAATCTTTTGCTTCCAAACAAACCTGTGTGATTCCTCAAATATTTGCTTGTGCAAAATCTCAGACAGAGTTTGAGCAGGTGAACAGAAAACAGACGGTTGTTTAAGTTTGGGATTACATCCTCGTTTCTTAAAATAGCTCCAAGACAAGAGGGGGAGTGCAAACAGGAATCTAAAGTTGCTTCAGTAATGTTTTAAACAGAGAGGCATGACGTTATCACTGAAAACATAATTTATTGGTCTTTTAGTAAAGTAAGTGGTGTTAATAATAATAATAATAATAGAAAAATCCACTGATTTTCTTCATAGTGTGTGGATGTTGATCACCAGTAAAATGCAAAGCGTATTTTTGACACAATCATTTGCATTTATCGACACCAAAACTCCATGAAAGGAAATCGTGTACAGAGAGCTGGGAGAGAATATGAAAAGTCAGTGGAGTGGAAGTTATTTTGAATCACTTCTACATACACCACGATTTCTTTTGTGGTTACTGAATGTTTAATTTTACTTTTATTTTACTATTCCTACTTTTAAATCTCACTAATCTCATTAAAAGAAATTTTAATACTCTCTGGTATTTAATAAAGTGTGAGGATTAGTGATGGGTCGTTCACTTTAACGTGACTCAGAAGAACGAGTATCTCGGAGACTGATTTGTTCATGTTATACTGGGCACGCATGCGCAAAGCATCGCAAACCCTCCATAGGTTATGTACAGGAAACAAAAATGAGTAGTTACCTTTCAGTCTTCTAGTCCGAATTATTCGTTCTTTTGTCATGTGACTCCCATAGATGCTACAGTATGCAGTGCAATAGATTCAAAAGAATGAATGACTCGGAGTATGAGGTGAGCTGCTCATTCTGTTTATCATAATATGCTCATTGTAATATTTTCATTACTGCAACTATAGCCAGAATGTGTGTATGTAGACGTGTCTATTTATTGAAAGTGTAACAGGAAGTGTAATACAATTGTATTTTATTTCTGATCAAAAGAATGAAATCAACTAAATGATCCAAAAAAGATTCATTCATTTTGATGAATGAGATTCAAAGTACTGAGTCACTAAAATGATTAAAACTTCCAATCACTAGTGAGGACACACTCTTTTCTCAGTTTTATTTATTTATTTATTTACTTATTCATTTATTCTTTTTCTTAATTTTATTCAATGAGACTTTTTTATTGTCTTTTTCTGTTTGCAGCTATTTTAGGATTACACAGCACTTTGGTCAACTGTGTTATATTAAATCTGCTTCATAAAAAATAATAAATAATACATTTGACATTTCATAAATGCATGTAATTATTTATTTATTTATTATGATTTTATGTTGCCTCACTGTGTGTGCTGGCTTGTTTATTCTCCATTTATGCAAATGATGGTGCTAATCCTAATCCCTGATTTAATGAACTAGCATGAGGATCTGCTATGATCAAAATTCCAAAGCTTTTCTATAAATTCAGAGCATTTCTATCGCTGTAAACTATTTTCCAAATATAGATTGATTCCAAATATGATCTGAAGTTGATGAAGTGCTGGTTTACATTACGTCTTCTTAGGTGACAAAAGCAAAAATAGTAGGTCAAGTAGTACATTTATTGTGTAAATGTTTGTACCAAATATTTGCTAAAAAAACACACTTTAGTTAAATTAGGTTCATTATACTGTTGTTTTATTTGAGGGTTATTTTATAATAAATTGACATTGATGGCCTTAGAATACAGACCATGGTTGATTTAGTGCCACAACAAAACATCCATCATCCATTAGCTCCCCAGGGACCTCAGGGCACAAGGCTGGGTGCGTTCTGAATGGGATGCCAACTCATCTCAGGGCACAAGTACACCCCCCCCCGCCCCCCCACACACACACACACACTACAGGCAATTCCGAAAAATCAACCTAAACTGTGGGAGGAAACCAGATGGTTGTTTCAAAATTGCCTGTACTGTATGTGTGTGTGTGTATGTATGTATGAGTGAGTGTTTTTGTGTTGTTGTTCGTCTTTTGGATGCTCCCGGCAAGGGGTCGCCACAGCAGAATATCCAGTCCGAACATGTGTAAAGCTAAAAATAGTGGAGCTGGAGTCATTCGACAATGAACAACTGTGATACGATCAGAGTATGACATCACAGTACGCGTCACCACACAGTCACTGATGGAGCAAAGGTACAGACTCAACATACAAGCACCATCTGTGACAGAAAATCACCACATCACGTCTCTGCTATGATGTAACTATGATGTAACAGTAGAGGGACAGATAACTCGACAGTGTGCCCTGCAATAGACTGGGTGTACGCCGTCTCATGCCCCGAATACTTTGTCAGAGGCTCCAGGCCTCCCGCAACACTGTACAGAATAAACACTATAAAGAATGAGTGAGAGTCTGAACCTAATCTTCATGTCTTTGGACTGTAGGAGGAAACCGGACAACCTGGAGAGAACCCGCCAAGCATGGGAAGAACATGCACACTCCAAACACAGGAGATATTATCACAGGAGAGCTACGAATATGACAGCGCCCGATGCAGGAATGATAGTGGAAAAATACACAAATGTTCCTCTTATTACGTCAGAGCTCAGCCTGTAGACGGGTTCGAGCTCATGTCAACTGTTTTTCTGTTCAGTTCAGCATAAATCTGAGACGGGCGTCCACACGACATCACACAGACTGATGCACTATTAAAAGGAGATTTTGTTGAAAAAACAAAATCACAGTGTGATGGGTTTATAATTTATCCCAGCTAATATCAGTTATAACTAATTAACTTGCTAACTAGCTTTATTTCTTAATTAGATTTATTAATCTATTAGACTTGTATTCCACCAGCAATCCATCACGTCCTCCATGTTTGTTTTTGTCTCTTGCGCTCCAACTTGCAATCTGATTGGTCAGAAAATTAAAAGGCATCATTCTGTTTTTTTTTATTTTTATTATTCCTAAAAAAATTGATATAAGAATAATAATAATAATAATAATAATAATAATAATAATGATAATAATAGCATGTTCTTTAAAAGAAGTTGTGCAGAATTATTGATAAAACATGCATAGGCTGCTGAAAGAGTTGAAAGAGCTGCTGAATTTTCCAGAATTAAAATAATAAATGCTGAACAAGTCGAGTTCAGTGGAACAACAGAGAGAGAGAGACAGAGAGAGAGAGAGAGCTTCAGTGGGTTTAGACCAACATTTACAGCCACAGAATCACTGTGTGTGCGTGTGTGTAGGAGTATGGTGTCTGGATTGATTACAATTGTTAATCAAGATCCAGTTGAATGCACTCCAAGAAAGTGCACTTAGCCAAAGAGGAACGCTCCATCAATCGCTCGAATTGATTCCCGCCACGAGGATTAGTTTGTAAAAGTTTAAATAAGTTCACCTTAACTATTTAATGTTTTCATAATAAGGGCCGGCATAATGGAGCCGGCACACACCGTAAAGCGGCGTCCTCCCCTCACATCTCCTAGCACCCTCCCCCCACGCCCCTCTCCGCTCCGTTCACCTACAACACGGTAAGTGAAAATTTGCTTTACACCACGTTAGCGGCCAGGCAGGTCAATCATCGTGTAGTCGAACGCCTTAATGCTGCCTTCGAAAAACAAACAGATGGGAATGAAGTTGAGAAAAAATAAATACAGTTTTTTCTCCATAGAAAAAAAATCTGTAGAATGAAGTGACACTTTATGTGAAGACTTTAGCGTTATGTTTGTGTTGCAGATGAGTTTACATTAAAATCCTCTCTAAAAGAAATGTGAGTTTAAAAAAAGGTGTACTAGATTACACATGTAATCCGATCTGAAGTTATGAGCTTGTGTGGCAGAAGGTTTAGTGCTGCTTATGTTCTTTTAAATGATTTTTAATTAAACATCAAACGAGTGTCGATTTTAAACAGACATCAAGACAAAATTCACTCTCACTCACTCATCGTCTGTACCGCTTTATCCTGTATACAGGGTCGTGAGGGACTTGGATCCTATCCCAGGAGACGTAGGGCACGAGGTGGGGTACACCATAGATAGGGTGGCAATCCATCACGATGCACACACACGCTCACACACTATGGGCAATTTAGGAACGCCAATTAGCCTAATCTGCATGTTTTAGGACTGTGGGAGGAAACCGGAGTACCCGGAGGAAACCCGGCAAGCACAGGGAGAACATGCGCACACACACCCCAAGGCGGGAATCAAACCCGGATCCTGCAGGTGCAAGGTGACAGTGCTAACCACCGTGCCGCCTCGAATTCAATCCAATTTTATTTCTATAGTGCTTTTATTGTCGCAAAGCAGCTTTACAGAATCAAAAGGAAATTATGGAAATGTGTATAAAATGTAAGAGAATGTGTGTGAATCAGAATGATCAGATCATCCCTGATGAACAAGCCGAGGGCGACAGTGCTGTGGGAAAAACTCCCTGAGATGGTAATAGGGAGAAACCTTGAGAGGAACCAGAATCAACAAGGAACCCATCCTCATCTGGGTGATAACGGATAGCAGGGATTGATCTGCACTCATACTGTTGTTAGGAGACTGGAAGTTCAGTATAACAGGAGATGTGGAAAAGTTCATATGGAGTCCAGTTCGTTATTGGAGGCTCAGGTACAAAACATTTTGTGGGAATTACAGTCCTGAACTATTGAGTGAACTAAACAAGCTCATGTCTCTGCATTTTCCATTTGCATTTCTATGAATGTTTCTGTTGTTTCTAGTAAAGTTGAAAATGTTTTCCTGGTCTAATACAGTGAAAAATTTTCTGCCAATTTACAACCGGTCTGCTGGTTCTTGTTGTACTCAAGTGCATACAGTCATACTCGTTTATCAGCCATGAAGCATGTTTACAGTATTTACTCTCACAAAACTCGTGATCAAATGGCAGCGATTACAGAGAGTTGAAACTAGCGATGATAGTGACTAAACGGTAAAACGGCACCTCCTTGAGTTATGACGTGGTATTGAGAAAAACTAGCCGGTCCTCCTTAGGGTGCCATTACTTTTTTATAAGCGTTCTCTCTGTTTCATCCTGCTTCTCTTATTCTCTCTCTCTTGCTCTTTCTCTCTCTCTCTCTCTCTCTCTCTCTCTTTCTTTCCTCTTGTCATGAGCAGAAGGTTTGAACACCGGAGCAGGTAGACGAGTGTGGTGCAAGAGGAATTATTAATGTCACCCTCTGACTCACCCATATGCTTGTCGGTGTGTGTGCACAAGTGGTCAGCATGTGCATCTGTTTACTGCCATCACACACACCATTAGAACATTGTTTTTCCACAATTCACTCCTTCACTCCACATCCAATACGGTCATGTTCTGTCGCTTTTGATTCACTTCAGTGATTCATTCAGACTCGAGTTTGGAATCTTCGTAAATCTTCAGAAAGTGATTCAGTAAAACAAAAAACAAAAAAACTTGCACTAATTAACACTAATGTTATTCCACCCACTTCACACATGTCACTGTCACACACAGAGCACGCCGCTTCCATGTACTACATACAATAGAATTAATTATTTCATTAAAATTTTTATAATTTTTTATTATTTGAGTTAATATTTTTTACTTGTTTTTTGGATTGTGTATTTTTTTAAATATGTGATTTCTATTCCTTTTGAATCTTTTTGATATAATTCCTTCTACTACGTGAAATTGGCCGCACTGTCTCATCAGCACTTTCCGTTCCCGGCTCCAGTCTCCCCAGTCACTGCTGTGCAGGTGTGAACGTGTTACATCGGTTCATTTGTAACTGCGGTGAGAGCAAAAATGGACGAATGCATGAAAGAAGAGCAGCGTGCAGTGATTTGTTTATGCTCTTCTGTGAGTTGCACCAGGTACACCCTCAGACCACAAAAAGCGTTTGGATATCTGCAAACAAAATTTGGACATTCAACACTCTGAATAAGGTGGAGGTTTCCTAATGAGAATCATTACTGGTGACGAGAGAAGAATTCATCACTGCGAGCCTGAGAGTAAATGGCAGATGAGTCTGGAACGGAAACATCTTCAATCGTCAAAAAAAAGTACAAAATTCGACCATCAACTGTAAAATTCATCAACGCTTACAGTTCTCTGAGATTCTCAAGGGCCAGAAGTATTGGAACATCATCATCATCATCATCATCATCATCATCATCATCATCAGGAAAAAGGTTCAATAGTCAACAGTGCTTGTTACAGTGAGACGCTTATGGCCAAGCCTTCTTCTATGATCTTTCCTTATTGAAGAACTGAAGACTAAACTTGAGATTAAACACAGATGAGCGCTATTCAAGGGCGTCGTGATCTCACATGATATTTGATGCACGTCCACACACTTCTGCCCACACTGTCGACACTCTAAGGTGTTAAAGTGTCCTCCCCTATAATCCTGATCTCATCCCATCAGACTTTCACCTGTTTCGGTGAACCCCTGAAAGCTGAACTAGGAGGATAAAGATTCAGCAACTGAAGACAGCAGTGTATTCGTGGCTCGCAGCTCAGACTAAGACATTTTTAATGTAATGATTGAATACGAAAGCTTGTTGGCAGACGGACAAAGTGTATTGAAAAGCAAGGAGATTGTGTTGTCATTTTAAAAAGTTTATTAACATTAATTCTACAGTCAAAGGGCTGAAAATGTTTTACTTGTGTGTGATGTTTTTACATAAAGTTTTCTGTTTATTTCTTTTTATATTAACTTTTTACGCCATGTATTTTCATGATTCTTTTACATGATTGATTTTTTGTATTATCATTATTTTTACTATACATTTTTACACAATGAATTTATTTTCACAGGTGTTTTACTTTTGTTTATTTATTTACACAATTATATTATTAGGTTTTATAATCACATTTTTTAAATCACATTTATTATATTTTTCTTGATTTAGTTCATTTGGTATGATTCATTTTTCCATAAGATTTATTTTCTTTCTCCTCCTGTCCTTTCTTGATTCATTTTACTTCACAGAAAGAGCATTTCCATATTAGTTTCCACATGTGATCGATCACATGTTCTCCATTTAAATATCCTATTTAATGCGTTCATTTGGCCTTTCATGTGCAACTTCAGGGTGTAAGATGGTGAAATTCACACATTCAAACTTTCACAGCACTCACATGTGAAAAGTATGCAATCTTTTTTTCCATAAGGAAATCGCTCTCTCTCACACACACAAGGGTAAAAACTACACAGCCAGCTTTATGAAAGTCGATTTTGTGGAGGCTGTGTGTCTGAAATGAAGGCAGCGGAGGTATTTGTGCTCAGAGATGGATTTCCGTGTGGCTGCAGCAGACGCTGAGTGCTAAAGCGCAGAAGCGGCGCATTTTCCCAATCATCTCCCCGAAAACCGTTCAGCATCTGATCAGCAGGGGTCTGAATCACTGCTACCTGCCATCACACACCACCAGCTGGCATCTTGGCCTTCACACACATACACACACACACACACACACACACACACACACACACACACACACACACACACACACACACACACACA
>JAQQZT010000023.1:1571551-1587348 GCA_030068275.1 Clarias platycephalus
TCTATCTATCTATCTATCTATCTATCTATCTATCTATCTATCTATCTATCTATCTGTCTGTCTGTCTGTCTATCTGGTTTTATTTTTCTATTTAGTTCTTTCTTTCTCTTAACCTTCATTTTATATTCCTTATAAATATTCTTTATATTTCTATTTTCTCCTTATTTGTTCAAGTCTCTTCTTTTTTCCTTCTTGCTTACTTTTTATTTAAATAAATGACTATCCTTCTAATTTATTTTATTTATTCTCCCTCTTTAACTCACTCTCTTGTCTATTTCTGGTCTATTCATTGATAATTTCTTCATCCTTTTATCCATCTGAAACAGCGCACCACTTCTCGCTTTATATTACCTTGAACTAGAATAATTTATTTTTCTCAATTTGTCTTCATTTTTAATTTGTATGTTTAGAATTGTCATGAGTTATGAACATGTTGAAGAGTGAAGTGTTCGACCTCTCTCAGCGGAAATTGAACGGAAGATGAGAAGGATGTCAACAGAAAATGAGCGGAATCCACAGGGGACTGCGGCGGAGCTTCACACTGCGAGTTGTCATGACACACATTCACAAAAAAAAAAAGAAAAAAAAAAGTGATATAGGAAATGAAGAGAAATGAAAGTGGTAACCGATCACTTGACGAGTTTACTAGCATATTTACGCCTTGGGAAGAAAGTTCCGATACATTTGGTTTGGAGCGAAAGGAGGAGCGCACGCTGTTTAGTCTCGGCGGTTTTCAGTTTATTCTCAGGGCATCATCTGCATCTGAAGGAAGGAAGGCATGACATTCGCTCTCAGGAAACAATTGAGACCATCAATCACATCGTAAAACGCTTCTGGCAGGAACATAATAAATAAAATATTGAAAAGCTTTTTTTTTTTCATTGTAAGAGCATCAGTATCAGCTCATTTCAATATAATATATATCCTTATAGCACATCAGAGGGTGTTGATTAATTTCCTATAACAGCACAACTTTGAGACATAAATCACAGGGTTATACGGATGTTCTTGCTCTGATACGGTGTTGTTTCTTTTATTCACAGGAATGTGTACAGTACAGCAGTTACAGGTGTGTGTAAACTTTTACAGTTTTATGGTGAAGGTTTCTTTGTGTTTTTTGACTGTGAAGTTCCACTGCATCCTAAAAATATCGAAGAACCAGCAAGGACGGAGTCAAAATATGTGCATTTATCAAATTCATAGTGCTTCCTAGCTGCATCCCTGTCAGGATCTCAATTCGTCTTATCCTGTGCAGGGTTGCAGGGGGCCTGGAGCCAATTACAGTGGGATGCGGTACACCCTGGATGAGGTACAGGACCCAGGGCATGTGCACACAAACTCAACACTATAAACTATGGACAATTTGGAGACACTAATCAGCCTAAAACACACCTGGATTGTTGGAGGAAACCAGAGTATCCCAAGGAAACCTACCAAGCACAGGAACAAAACATGAATAAACTCCACACAAACCACACCAGAGATCAAAGCCTTAATCTGCCACACCATTCAATTAACGAATGTAAATCTTAAAAAAAAAAAAAAAAAAAAAAGCCACATTTACCCTGTGAACCAGGTAAATCACTCATTTTAATTCATTATCTGGGTCTGACCTTTCTCTCTACAGCTGCTGGCTCTCAGGTTAACACTCCACGCTTCATAACTCAACACACCATGAAAAGAAGGAAAACAAGGAAGTGAATAATGATGCATGTGACTTATTATGAGTTATTGGAAAAATAGCAGAGAAAAAAAATGTACATGAAATGTGAAATGTGTATCGTTTAGTAATGTGAATCTGAGCTTTGTTAATGCAACTTTTTGTTTTGTATTTTGTCAAATAAACTCAAAAGTAATAAATAAATAAAAATTCTGTATTAGAATTGCACATCACTATCTGGTCAATGTAATTTTATTAATGTTAGGGTTAACATTTGATGAATGTCGCTCAAGAGAGATACAATCACACATACATGAAGGAGTGTTGGAAGTTTTTTGTGTTATTCAAAGAAAAAAAGGGTCCTTAGTCGAATGCCCTGAGCACATACACATGTTATGTATACTGGTTACTACACCATAATGTCCGCTACTACACCAAAGGGCATGATCCATGTGCATGTTCTAAAGAAATACAAGGAAAGAGGGGAAGCTTCATAGAGGAAGAACTCAAAGAGATGGGGAAGCCTACTGTATAAAAAAATAAATGGAAAAAAAAACACTAACACATGACATATTATACACGACTTACGGCCGTATGTTCTACTTTACTTTATATTTTATTCAGATGAATTCTTAATAATATAAATAAAATAATTATTATAATTTCGAAGCAATCGCTACTCATACGGTAGTAATTGCAGTAATTGTAATGAGTGTAATCCATAATTATGTGGCCTCATTTACAAATAATTATAAGCAAATCTTCTGCAAGTGAATAAATAAATATCCGCTACCACGCTTGGTGAGCATCCTGATGCTGAGAGTGAACACGTGTCTTTATACAGTGGGGTTTTAAAAAGAGGTTTCTGCTGGAACCAGCAGGAGAAACCGGGGTTGGGAGTCTGTGCCTCTGATTTTCTCTGTCTCTCTCTCTCTTTCACTCACTTAAAACTATTACTAAGAGCTCTTGGATTTATGTAATGTTTCTGACATGGCTGTATTTTTAAGAAGATCAATGCTTTTGATAGGACGATGGGCACGATTGGGTGCTGCTGTTGAGTACTTCATGCAAGTACTAAACTAGACCTGGTCTTAACTGGCCAGTCACCATCCAATGAGGAATCGGACAAGGATGTCGAGTATCAGGTCAGCTGCACTGTATAGCCACTGAACCACTCCTGGGAGACTAGCATCTTTTCAGTTTCCAAGGACATTCATGTTTCAGTTTTTATTAATTATGCTGAGGACATATAGTAAGAATATCATTTGAGTCTTTCGAGATTCACCAGAATATGTGTTTAATATAAAGTTTGCTTTATAGACCTGGCATGTTCAAGTAGTGGGATGTTTAAATTTAGCTGGGAATCTAAGGTGGGAAAAAGAGGGGTCAATGATTTTGAGGGGGAACAGAAGAAACCAAACTGGGGGGGCAAAATGATTGGTACCTCAGATGAGAGATGAGATGCTTCTTATAATTTGGTTGCTTTCACTCTCCAGCACAAATAAATGTGCTACAACCACATGGAGGACTTTTTTATTGTTACTATTTTGGGTTGAGCCAACACTGGGTTCAAACAGCCATATTGTACCTTCCACAGGGGACACAGGAATGGCCCCTGAAAGTGGAACTGGGCCTAGTGGATATCAGGTTCAGAATAATGACCTTTTTTATTTACAAAACACTCAGAGACTGCTCTAAAACAGGTCTATCACTTGGGAACAAACTGGGAGCTCATTATTGAGGAAAGCTGCTGGAATGGGGTTTGATAAGCATCTGTTTCTAATAAAACTGCAAGAAGCTGAGCTGGTGGATCTCACACCTTTTAATTGGCCAGTGTTTGAGTAATGGAGGGATTTCTTGAGATTGTGGATATACTGTATCTCACAAAAGTGAGTACACCCCTTATATTTTAGTAACCACTTTTTGTATATGTTCTTAGGGGACAATACTATAGAAATGAAACTTGGATATACTGTACTTTAGAGTAGTCAATGTGCAGTTTGTATAGCAGTACAGATTCACTGTCCTCTAACAATAACTCAACATGCAGACTTTATTGTCTAAATAACTGCCAACAAAAAAACTGTGTCCAAAGTGTCAGTATTCTGTGTGAGCACCATTGTTATCTATCATGGCCTTAATCCTCCTGGACATGGACTTTACCAGAGCTGCACATGTTGTTGCTGGGATCCTCTTCCACTCTTCCATAATGATATCACGGAGCTGCTGCTTGTCAGACGCAATGGCGCACCTTCCCTTGAGGACATCCCACAGATGCTTAATAGGGTTCAGATCTGGAGACATATTCGGCCACTGACAAACACATGGACATGATGAATAGGACATGTGACTTTGCATGGTTAAAGATGTAGAGCTGTTATCACTTAGGGTGTACTCACTTTTGTTGCCAGCTATTTTGACAATAATGGCTGTATGTTGAGTTATTTTCAGAGGACAGTAAATCTATACTGTTATACAAGCTGCTACTCTAAAATACATCCAAGTTTCAGTTCTATAGCACTGTCCTTTAAGAAGATGTACTAAAATATTTGCTGAAATTAGAGGGGTGTACTCCCTTTTGTGAGTGGGTGTATATCACACTGGACCAAAACCATCACACTGATACAGTATGAACCCAATCTCAAAAATCCTTGCACATGAACATTGAGTTGGTGCAGATTTTGCTGATGTAACAGTCTCCACTCTTTTGGGAAGGCTTTCCACTAGATCTCGGAGTTTACAGTAGCTGTAGAGATTTGTGTTCATTCAGGTACAAGGTCAGGCTCTAATGTCCAGCGAGGAGGCCTGGTGTGGAGTCAGCACTTTAGTTTATCCCATAGGCAGGTCGAGGTCAGAGCTTGGGCCATTGGAGTTCGTCCAAATCAATCTTGGGAAAATGTGTCTTTGTGAAGCTCGATCTGTGCAGCAGGGCATTGTGATGCTAGAACAGGAGTAGATCTCTCAGCTCCTGTGAGATGAAATCTTATTCTGCAGCATGTGAAGTTATTCTCGGTAATTGTGTGTTTAGAACTTTGTAGTAACAGTTTGAGAAAGAGCACCATATGGTGTGATTATTATGTTCACATACTTTTGGCCATACTCTGTATCTGGCAGACCTGCTGGGACGTGGCTAGTGGAGGATTTTTAAATAACTTTTCCATCATAAAAGCTTTTCTTGTTGGCTAATTTGCATTTGTGTCTTTTACATTTTGTAAAAGCCGTGGGTGGAAGGACCTGGTTCACGTCAGGGCATCTTTTAAACCTGTTCACACTGGAGACACGGTGCTGTCAGGAGACTATTGACTTTTACGAAATGAATGGTCTCCATGTGCATAATGGACAGCCGGACTTCGTTAGAACTTTCTAGCTCTGAATGTCAAGCCGAAGTGGAGGAATGGAACGAGGACAAGCAGTGTGTGCTTTACTACTCCAGATCCCAGTCCTTTTAAATCAACTGGGATAAAAGCACTCTGTGGAAAGGTGCGCCATGCATACATTTTAGAGGGAGTACCATCAAGTTGTTTGGCACTGACTCTTCCTCTAAAGGCTGCTGGCAGTCCCTGTATAAGCTTCTACTTAACAAAACTGACAGTTGACCTTCAATGGAGGAGATTATACAAAGCAAGAGCCATGGAACAACATCGGGTGCATCTCCATCCTAATGTATCTGGAAACAACACGAGAACTCTTGTAACCAGGCAAAGGAGGTATGATATGTAAGGTCAGGAGTAGGCCGGGTCATAAATTAAAATCTAAACTTAAAGTTTCATTTACATTTTAAATTAGTCCAAAAGACCTTTCTAGCTGTATATCAGACATTCAGGCTTTTGTTCTCTTTGTAATGCAAATAACAAATTCTAAAGACTGTCAGTGATTTACAGAATTTTAGTTTGAACATTGAAATCATTTTTAAGCAGTGATTTTCAAACCTGCATGGCCTACAGTAGCATGAATTTTGTTTTCCTTCACAGAGTTGAAAAGTCATTTTTTTTTTTATATTTCTGAACTTTTTTTATAAAGCAGAAAATTATGATACAGTCACAAACGCATTAATTATTTAGTCATCTGTTGAACCAGCAAACATTAATATCATTGTTAAGTTAACATTAGCCAGAGAATTAGAGTTAATTTGCATCACCGAGAGACGGAGTACGGAGAAATACTAATGTAAATAGAATTAAAAAAAAAACTAATTCTGAATGTAATCAAGATGTCTTCATGAGTTCCTGAGACATTAATGAAAAAGACGTCTTTCTACAAAAGTCTTCTGATTTATGGTTACGTTCACATTAACAGCCTAAAACAACTGACACAAATCAGATTTCTTTACCCTAATGTGACACAGATCTTATTGTTTAAGGCTGTCTGAAAGCACAAATCTGATGTTTGTCAGATCGGAGTCCCTTTCATATGTGGTCCTAGATCGGATACATATCTGATACTTGGTCATGTGACATGAATTCGGGTAGATCAGAATTCATGTGAGGTTTTTGCTTCTGCATGTGCGCAGTGTGCCTGCTAATGTCATCAGTCAGTTCTAGCAGTGCGGGGATTTTATATCAGTGCTAGCAACAGCTGCTAAAACAGCTGAAGCAATCTGATTTTCTTCTTCTAGACCTCGATAAATACAGCCGACTAACTGCTCGCTGTCCTCCAGAGCACAACTCCAAACATGGTTTTGCTAAAATTGCATCCGTAGTTTGAAACAAATTAGTAATTTAACCCAGATGGCGCACATCCAAATCCGATCTGACCAAAACGTCAGAATCAAACAACGGGGCATGTAATGTGAATGTAGCATAACATGTCGTACCCCATACTGTACATGTCTTAAAGGTAAGATGTTATGTGTTCTCTCTCCCATGTAAAGTTTGGAGATCTGAGGTCACGTCACAAGACGTCTAAATTCAGGCCAACATAGGTCGATGAATGGACTGACCCTGTTTGGCCTAGATGTCTGTTGACGCAGAGTGTTTATTAGTCTGGGTGTAGGCTGATGTTTTTGGTTTGAAATGAATTCCTTGTTTTTGTGCAGTGCAGTCGGCTTTTCTTCACCTTGGACGGTTTTCATCATTAGGTGATGTTTTGATGTGCTTTTCTCTCACTTCTTCATCTTCTGCACTAAAGAAAAAAGAGTATTTTGTCTAATAGTGTGATAATTAGTGTTTTCGCTTTTGTATAATAATAAAATTTGACGCTATGAGGATTTTTAAGGATTTTTTAAAAGTTAAAATTCTATATTTTCTATTCTCTCTCTCTGTCTCTCTCTCTCTCTCTGTCTCTCTCCCTCTCACTCTCTCTCTCACTCTCTTTCTCTCTCTCTCTGTCTCTCTCCCTCTCACTCTCTCTCTCTGTCTCTCTCTCTCTCTCTGTCTCTCTCCCTCTCACTCTCTCTCACTCTCTTTCTCACTCTCTCTGTCTCTCTCTCTCTCATAATGGCGGTGGTTGCTGATGAGGCTTGTTACGATGCCCACTGAAGATCAGTGTGTCTTTTTAAGCGTTGCTTTAATCTGTTCTTGAGCTGCTGAGGAGGAGCGCTTTCCCTTCATTTCCATTCAAAAAGGAACACGCTGTTCTCTCTGTACCTGCTGAGAACCAGACTTTGAAGGTTCTTTCTCACCTACTGTACACACACACACACACACACACACACACACACACACACACACTCTCTCTCTCTCTCTCACCCTCTACCCAGAATTCACAAATTCTAAAATAAAGAAGGAGAGAGAGAGAGAGAGAGAGAGAGAAATTAAATTAGAGAAATTAAATATGTTTATTCTTTCTTGTATTTTAATATCTTTATGCAGCATTTGTTTGTTTGCTTTTTTTTCTCTTTCTGTTTTGTAACCCTACAGTATTCTTTCTTTTTGTGTCTCTTATTACTGTCATTTCCCCTCCATACTCAATCCTCTTATCCATCCTTACTCCATCCTCTTTCCTGGTTCTTTCTTTCAAGTCACCATTTCCGCTCCTTTATTTTGCCTTCCTAGTTTTACTTTTATTATTCTCTCTCTCTCTCATATTTCTTATTTCTTATTTTCTTCCCTCTTTTACATTTATTCATTTTTTTTTCATTCTCCCAGTTTAATCTTCCTCCTTTTTATTCCACAGCAGTTGCATGCGCGCGCACACACACACACACATACACACACACACACACACATTTTTATCCTCATCCTCAGTGCACTGTAATGGAGTTGGAAAAGCATTTTGAGCTGAGCTGCTTATGAGAACAGACTACATATTGAGGATCCCTCTGTCCTCTATCATGGGTAATAAGGAAGCCATGTGGCAGCGAGGCCCTAAATCGGGCTTGGCGTCGGCCACTCACACATCTCCAGAGAGCGTCAGGCCTCCAGTCTGTCACACGACATCCAAGGCACAGCTAAAAGTGCAGTCATTATCCCAGAGAGGTCCGATTTCACCAGGAACCTGGAGTCGGTGGAGGAAAAATGCTAAGAACATGCTGATCTATCACTGTCACACACACACACACACACACACACACACACACACTCTGTGTGAGAGAGAGAGAGAGAGAGAGAGAGAGACCCGCTTTTCTTTCTTTTCCAAGGAAATCGCTCTTAGAAAAAAAGGAATGAGACGTGCCTCCTGAATGAAATCCACGCTGGCTCTAATTAGGTGTTACATTTGAATCTCTATTGATTGCATGTTTTTGCTTCTCACCACCACATCAGTGCGCTACATAAAAGCAGACAGATGTGGAAAATACACTCATGAAAGTGTACGGAAGGGGGTCGGAGTCATGCGGCGAGGGAGTATTGGTGCTTTTGTGCCGCCGGTGAGAGTGTCTGTTTATGTGCAAAGTGAAAGTATGTAGATTTAATCATAGCATTTCATGTAATGGGACGCCTGCGGCACCAGTAATTTCTGCTGAGAGTAGCGGCCGTATTGACAGCGTGCAGCCCTGATTACACTCCATTAAAGAAACTTAAGATTATCTTAATAGTAAACCGGTCACGTGACGCCGATTTCATCAAGAGCTTTTGCCCATTAGGACTTCAGAAAGTGCTGTTAAAACGGCATCTCCTCTATCTAAAGTGCGAGCAGAAGCCTCAGCTTTAATCGGTTCAATCGAGGTGCTCTGATTTTCATTAATGATTAAAACCGTGCCGGAAAACTTTGGCTGTGTGTTTCGATGAGCAGCTGTGGCTTGCTGGGTAAATCCTCCACGGATTTGTCTCTGCCACGGAGCAGGTGGGTAGTCTGTTAAGTTGTTGTTTTAATTTGTTTTAGAACGGAATTTCCTTCAAGTACGAATGGACGCCAAATAGGAATGTCAATGCACGAGATGTTACAAGGGTTTCAGAAAAGAATGAACTTCTGTGTGTTGTGCTGTTACAGGAAAATAAACAACACCAGGCTGGCGCGATGAATCAGAGTTACTGTAACCAGGTTATATTTCTATAACTGGACCTTAGCTTCTCTTTCTTCACTCTCTCGTTGCATTACTTCGACAAAAAGAATGCAGCTGATCATGCTACTCATTGTTACACATAACTCACACTGGTGACTCCTTTCGTACCACAGATACAATAATGTATTAAAATGAGTGCATTAATATTAATGCTGTTATATAAAATTAATCCAAACTTTCTGACCCATTAAAATCCATACCCTTTTTTGCATAATATGCTAATATATACATGAAACCTATGCAGTCCAATCATCTGCCAAGTGAGTCTGAGCGGGTGCAAAAGAGGAACGCGGAGATCATGGCCGTTCTGATTGTTGTTACTCAGTGCCGGCATGTAAATTCTGTCTCCGAGGACATAACCCGTGATCGTGCAGATGGTGTTCGGAACGTGTCTCGTGTCTTGTCAAGATCTACATTTCTCTACCTGGAGGCTTTGATCGATGAGGCAATTTGTGCAAGTTGTGTTGAGAGATACATCAGGAAAGAGACAGGCCTGGAGACACGTGATGCAGAAATCCCGGTTTTCGCTGTCACCCATCGGCAGGTCTCTGGATCTATTGTGAGTCTCAGAGGAGCTATAAGTGGCATAAATATGCAAAAAAGCCTAAAGCTGCAACTTTTCCCCTCTTCAACGCCAGGATGCAGAGGCACCTGACGAACTGCTTGATCTCACCTACAGGCATCCACTCCCAGCTTGGGAGAAATCCTAGATTTATGTATTACAGCTCTGGTTGCAATTTTCTTTAAACTCATTTGCTTGCCTGATCTCAGCCACCCGCTGAAACATTCTTCTTTTTTGGCATGTAATCTCTTTATGGGGCTACGTCTTTACCGAGGCAAATCCGAATAGGAGCCATGTGGAGCTGGGGCGTCCGGAAACGTTATGATTTGAAATTCAACCATAGAACGGTTTATGCATTATGAATACGTACAGATGAAAGTGGACAGCAGACATGCATGCATACAAATGAAGAACATAGCAGAACTTGGGTTTTTTTTTTTTTATGTATAATGGATGCTAGAGCATATTCATTTTATTTTAAAGTACATCATAACACTAGAAGAGTAAAATACATTTTGTTATAGTTGAACTAAAAAAAAGTGTGGTTTATTTTCTTTACTTTTGCGGCAGCATGCATTGCATGGGTTGTTGCGCTGTTCGTCTCTGCAGTAAAGTAGATTTGGAAAGTATACAGTCACACTGGCTTTGGCAGACGAACGAGGAGAAGCGAGGTAATGGGCCGTTAGGACTGTTTTGGTAAAGTGCAGAGTGTTACCGGAAAATAAGCAAATTAGGAAATAACTGTTGGTTCCCAAATATGCTAGAAAAGTGCAGTACTGAAACTTGATTGTTGATGGTTTCTATCAAGTTTGCTCTGTGTTTGAATTGAACTCTGGTGCATTTACCCCCTGGGTGAAGGATGGATTATTTAAGAGTGTGTGAACACAGTAATCATGGTTAGGTGTTGACCAGAACAAACAGTCGAGGCAGCTGGTCTCAGGCTGCATGAGTTGTTTGATTGAAGATCAAACTGTTCGACCCTTATTTCAATAAATAACCAAAACATGGAAGAATGTTCAGCTTCGCTCCTTTACACTCTGCTTAAACTGTTAACCAACTGAAAATGAACCAGAGATGTACTGTATGGCCGCACAGATACAACACATTGCTGAATGTTTGAGTGAGTATCTCCTTAACCCGGGTGATTTATAATGCTTTTGGAAAAACTGGGCAGTGAGGGTGCTTACACACCTACAGGCTTTAATCCACTTAAGTTGAACTCTGGTTTGTTTTTCCTTTTGGTGTGATTTGTTTCGTCTGGCGAAACATAGGAATTGCACTTGGGTGCGGACCAAAACACAGAGACCAAGACCCTGAGTGATATAAAAATGAGCCAATGCTACAAGTTTACAAACTCATAAAGTAAATAGTTTAGAAACTACCTTAAGAAAACAAGATGAAAACAAAGGCTACCGCATGGGGTACTCCAAGGTTTCAGTGCACTAATGGAGATATACTGTACAGTAGAATACAGAATAACTTTGCTGGGTCTAGGGTTTGTTAGATGAAAGTGCAAGAGCCTTCCACAAAAATGGAAAACAATTTGAACGAATAAACAAGGTTTGACTTTTTAACCTTAGTTATCAGGAGCTGTGGTGGGATTGTGGTGAACAATTTTATTTATATAGCGCTTTTAACAATGGTCATTTGTCAGGTTAGTCATTCGTCAAGCCAGGTTAGAAATTGGTAATGGTTAAACTGGTGGGAAATGTGGGAGATTTGGTGGAATGGTGGCACATGGAGTTACCTTACAGCTCCAGGGTTTGTTCCAGAGATTGGATCACTATGTATTAGGAGTTCTGTGTGTTCCGTACCCACCCATATAGGTTCTCTACGTTCTTCCACTTCTTTTAAGTGAATTGGCTGAGATTATTTGCTACTAGATGTGATTGTACGCCCTGTGATACATTGGGTTCCTGAGATGGACTGGTGTCCCATACAGGGTGTAAAATATTAAGGATTCAAAACAATGAATCTGGTGTCTTCTTTTGGATTTATTTCATGACCTTCACTTTCCACTGACACCAAACAAGGCTGATCTTACTTTGATTTGAGAGACGAACAAAAAGGGTTTTCAACAGTTCCAGTGTTCAATGACAATTGTGTCCTTGACAATGAGGGGCTGTAGAGCCACCATGACCCTGACCAGGATAGTCATTTTTTTAAATGAGATTGCAGATGGATTATGCAATGAGCAGGGCTGGAAAAAGTTGTTTTTGCTAAAGTCTTTCATTTATTTGTCCTTTATTGTATTTGGGTTGAAACATGGTTTAATTGTATTCTCCTGATAGTGGCCCACTGGTGTGCTTTATTTATTTTTTTGTTGGTCCACAGCCAACTTATTCTTTCCAAAACCTGTCCAGTTGATATCTGTTCACATCTGCCAAAAGAACCGCCCTTTACAGAGAAGGGTAAATACTGTGGGATTCATTACGTGTTCAGTACTAACTACTGCCTATTTGAAATGACACAAGAAAGGTAGAATCAAGTGCATTCTGCATAGACAGTTCTGGATGGAAATCAGTGAACAATTCATGATCTTCTCACCTGCCATCAAACCCAAATTTCACCAAATGTCATCTGCATGGCCATGAAACCCTCCTTCAAAAGCATCCATACCATTACCTACATCGGTGTATACAATATGTACTGCAAATAAAAATGACACAAGACCCAGAGCTAATTGGTTGAGAATATATATTGAAGCGGACCAGAGTGAGAACCCAAAGCAGGGTTGAGCTCACAGCAGGACATAGGCATCTCCATAATTCAAAGACAGAAACACAGATAAACAAGGTCAAGAACAGAAGGGACTGCAAACAAGGAACAGCATGAACACTGCTTAGTCTTTCCAAAACATGGTCACTTGACAAGGACAACATATCCCCGACAGCAACAGAGGAAACTTGGAGACAGAAAGAAATGTCAGAATGCTATACGCTTATGTGGTATGGAACTCGTTTACCATGTTTTTGACTTATTACTGTATATTGCCAGGCCCACTGGTGCTCTGACATTTGTTATAGATTTTAGCCATGGCATTTTAGAAATACTTTAATAAACAGACTCAGAGTGAGCATCTAATCATTTCTAGCTTTGGTATTTACAATGTCATATAAACAGGCGGTGACTGAATCACACAGTAGTTGATAGAATCTTATGGTGATAAAAACAATGGATTCCTAATATAATTTTATAGCACTAACTTCTTTCTAACGGGGCCGACATGGATGAATGGTACACCCAGACAAAGAACTACTTCGAACAGTTTAGCTGTTGTTGTCAAATTACAGAAAAAACTAAACAATATCAATTCACAATATCAATAATCATTTAGTTTTTAAATTATGAGGTGAGTCAGCTGTAAACGTCCCTGTGAATGACAATAAAACCATCATTGAAACGATCTCTGATAAAGAACAACGCTGTTTTACCTAAGCTTGGTCAGAGGGACAAGTCAAAATATTTCAGTAACTGCATCCTGTGAAAGTGTTTTATTCCTCTTACAGCAATATGTGCATGATAATGTTTTAATTTATTAAAGGACGACACCCCCATTTAGTGTCCCAAAACAGAAGAACATTACAGTTCTTACTTACATAATAGCAACTATAAATGCTCACTACTTTAACAGCCTCTCTGTGTGATCTCTCTTTGAGTTATCCCAGCAGGGGGCGTTGTAATATACAATAGTTGTCACAATGATGCAACAATATCAACCATCGGAACGGTGTTGTTTTTCAAAATTAGAATAAAATTGTTGCAAATACAACCTCAAAACAATGTACAGTAATTAGGACCTTTATTCTGAGGCTTTACTCATATTAATATCCATTTACAAAAACATCCGAGCACATCTATGGTCTGTTACGTTTCACAGAACCAAACTGTATCCTTTCCGCTTTCACAGAACCCATTTCAGATGCTGAGCAGGTTATTCCCACTCTTTTGGCCACATTAAAATGTGATATTTTGGTAAAAAATTCTGGGCAGATCGGATGGTCCGCTGTGGCGGCCCCTTGACAAGAACAGCCAAAAGGCTAATGATAACATTTTGGTAAATTGCTGTTGTCTAGTATTTGGTTGTGGCACTCATTGTTATTTATGCTAATTTACTAACAACATCAGCATGCCCCCTAGTGGTCCTGGGGTAAGCACGCAGCACAGTGAGTCCTGCTCTGCCTGTCAGTTGGATATTGATAGTGTTTGAAGTAGTTTTTCCAACATTGTGTTACTGGCATTATTTCAATGTTATCTCATTGTCATGTAGCCAGCGTTCTTCTGATGTCATTCTATGAAGTCATCCTAATTTTCAAAAACAACCTCATATCAGCATTGTCCCAACATCTGTAATGAGGCAAAGTCAAAATCTTAACAACTTTTTTGACGACCAAAAGATTTTGCTGGGATTAAAAACTCCTCTATCTATTTTAAAACATTTACACTGGAGACTCCTTTCATGAATTATGTTTAATACAGATCTGAGTACAGAAAACTAAGCAATATTAATTAACATAATTTTTTTTACATTGTTTAACATAATTTTGTGGTGTGTCTGTTGTACACGTCCCTGTAAATGAGAATTCGAAACTTAAACTTTCTGCCGAATCAGAACTTAAATTTCACCATGCTGTTTTTGTGAAGAACATCGACAGAAATCAGTTTTTTTGAAGGTATACCCTTAGCTACGTTTCTAACTCTGCTGTGATTAGAGACAGAATGCAGATCGTGGTCTTGCCTTTGCAGATGTTTAACGTCAATCTCCAGTCATTTATTTAGAGTTTTCTTGATTACCTAAGAAATGTTTCGTGACTCACACTGAAGCAGTTTGCTAAATGAAAGTGTGTTCCCTTGACAGGTCAAACCTCCCAGCTTCAATATTCTTTAATATCATCTTAACCACACCTGAATCACGAGCGAGCGTGTGTGGCCGTGTATTGATTGCACCGGTAAATGCTCGTAAGCTTTCAGCTCTGACTGACAAGGGATGGCAGTAGGAAGCATAATCAGCATAAAAACTCAGAAAGTCTCTTAAGTGAGATGCAGGGAGTCCAGCCGCGCTCTAACCCGAGACCTTTTATTGTGATTACAAAAGGGAAAAGGGAGTTGCAGCTGTCAAATATGCTTATCGTGTTCATATATTACTGAATTACCGTAAGTAAACATTACTACTCTCGGCTGCTTATTAGGATGCAATCAGCTAAAACAAAGTTCTGTTTTATTCATAGTAGATCCCTTTTTTTCTTACAACAGTTTCAGTAAGATTAAAAGAAAAAAAAGGAGTTGAAGAATACACAAACACTTGAAATGCATTTTTAATAGCGTTGTTCTTCAGTTAGAGTGATTGACAGCAGTTCGGGATCATCTATCAAACCCAGAATAATACTGTATGGACTGGAACAATAAAAGAACGAACGATCAATGAACTATTTTACAGGGGAAGAACTTTCACAGCCTGGCGCTTAAAGCTCTGTCCTACACTCTTAAGTGTTGTTTAATTAAAGGTCTTACAAAACATGGTTCATCTTGAATCCCTTGTTAATATGGAGACACTGCAGGAACATTCTGTATTTCTCATCCATTTAAATAGAAACCTGGTGCAGTTTTTATCATCCATGAGCTTCTTTATGAAGGTAAGAACACATCAATCACACAACCAACGTGACTGAAAGCAACAGGTTTTTGTTGTAGTTGGCAGGTCTATGTCCTAATTCGGTTCTCACACACAGTGCGGAGTTCATCTGATTACTGATCAAGCACACCTGGACTCAGTATTTACACACACAGTATACAAGGATTTTCAGGTCTCCTGCCTATTGCGAAGTCCTGTAAGTGCTCTGTGATAACCAGTTTGTTCACCGAGCCTGTTCAGTTTGTGTCATATCCCTGTATTTGTCTCTATTTACTGATTATTGACTTACATAGCTCAGGTTGTGTCTGTTTGCATATCGACTGACCTTACAATTAATGTTAACGATTTACAAGCCTGATCACAAGCGACCTCCCGATACGATATTATCAAGATACCTAGGCACAAATTTGACTTATATATATATATATATATACTCAGCAAAAAAAAGAAACGCCCCTTTTTCAGGACTGTGTATTTCAACAATAATGTTGTAAAAATCCAA
>JAQQZT010000023.1:1589237-1606752 GCA_030068275.1 Clarias platycephalus
ATAAAACCCCTCATTTAAAAACTGCATTTTGTGTTTACTTGTGTTATCTTTGACTAATAGTTAAATGTGTTTGATGACCAGAAACATTTTGTGTGACAAACATGCAACAAAATAAGAAATCAGGAGGGGGGCAAATAGTTTTTCACACCACTATATATATATATATATATATAGAGAGAGAGAGAGAGAGAGAGATTTTGTTACAATTTGAGAATAGTTTAGCCCGAATTACCTGTAAAGTTATACTTAAACAAAGTATAATAATAAGTTTAATAAGTAGTCAACATTTTACCACCTCAAATGCAAACTGTTATAAATGTAAAACTAATTTTTAAAAAATCATTCTGGGGTTAGTGATATTAAATATTAATTTGTCTTATAAATATCGTAAAAAACATTTATCATTTTTATTCCACTTCAGAGTTATATGCCACTTTTTGTTGGTTCATCACCTACAATCCGATTAAAAAAGTTTGTGGTTGTTACGTGACAAAATGTGGAAATGTTTAAGGAGTACAGTATGAATACTTTTGCAAGGCATGTAACTGAATTGATGTTTTTTCCGTCTCAATATAATTATGTTGGTTAGGGTTTTTTCTGGCATTGTTAATAGACCTTCAATTGTGTCCAACCTTCTGACATGACAAAATAGACATGCTGATATAACATTAGTAACAAAATCTAACTTGTTTTGGGGTTTTCTTTGGATGTTTTGAATATTAAATATAATTTACTCTATAGCGCTTATTATTTACAGGGTCGCGAAGCCTATTCCAGGGGACAGGGGGTGGGGCGGCGGTGGGTAGTGGGGCGTGGGGGGTATAGTACACATAGGACAGGGTGCCAATCCATCGCAGGGCACCATCATAGACACACTTATACACACACACACATACACACATTCTTGTAATTAGGCCTTTATTCGGACAGTAGTTCCACTCATCAGTTTTGGGGACAACCCTTTCCAGTGATCCTCTAGGTGTAATACAAATCAGGCATGTACAATAAAATTCTCTAAACACGAATATCACTTCAAATTACAGTTTTACAGTAAAAAACAATTGTGCTTGGTTTTTTAACAACTTATGAGAACATAACAAAAAACAGTCATTAGTGGGGACCAAATTTGCATACACAGAAAATTAACTGGTTTTCATGATGTTGTGGGGACATCGCTAGTGACCTAATTTGCATACACACATTTAGCTGATGTTAATGATGATGTGGGGACATCACTAAATAGCTAACTTGCATACACACTTATAAGGTATATTACATAAGATCAAGGGAACATGGGTTTAACAAACATCAAACTGTGCATTTAACTTTTATAATTTATGCAAAATTACAAACTAAGCATGTCTCAAACATTTAAGAAACTGTTTAAAGCACATGGACTTTATGGGTTTAAGCTCTTTATGACTAAAGAATTGTTTCTTTATTCTGGTTATTCATAGGACTGACAGCCGAACTTTCACTCATAGCTTTATTTACAAAGAATGCAATCAAAACCCCTTAAGTAAACTGAAATGCCTTTGTCCATCATTTTGTTGTAGCTTTCTATTTCTTTTAGAATAGCCTTTAAAGAAACCCAAGAACTTTAAATAGAAAAGAAAAGAGTATAAAATGTATAAACCATTGATATTCTTTCTAGTTAAAAATACTCAGCAGGCGGTACAGCAGGGTGTCTAAGATGACAGTGCATGTAAACTAGCCACTGTTAAGATAATTATAAGATAAATAAAATTTAAGGCAAAACTCCAACAACACAGGAGCTTAATAAACACAGCCTGAACAAGACCTCTTCAAAAATATAGATAAGATATATTTCTAGGAAAGAAATAATCCTTTCTCAAAGGCAAAGATTCAGGTGTAGACATAGAACTTTACACTTCCCTGAAATACAACATGACATAATGAAGGTCTTCATGTGTCTGTCCATCACATGGACCTCATCCAAGTTCCTCTTTTTTCGAGGCAGATCTTTTGCCTAAACGTAATAATAAACATCAGTTTACCAATCTTAGATACATTTGCTTTCAGCAATTTAGACAATAACAACAGTAGAAACAGACCTAGAAATAATCAAGAAATATAAATTATTACAAGGACAACATACATCTGCAGAACAAATGTACTGTAATAACGTATGAATGAAGATGTTATCTTTAGTTAGTTTTATTGTATAAAAATTATTAACAGACCAGATGGAAATAAAAAGACAATTTAAAAACATTTAGTGCAAGCTAAAGAGGAATATGCTACACGAAACAAATATGTCGTTCCTTATGTGAAGAAACATTCATTGGAGAAATGGATTTATCATTTCAAAATCCTTTTAGAAACGTTTAACAAGGTACAGGTTTAAGTCACTTCTGGGGACACTGTTCTACAGGTCTACTCAACCATCATAAGACTTCCTCACAGACACACAAACACCTGGACAAACCTGCTTTATGGGGACTCCACATAAAAAGTATAAAAAGAACTTAGATTATTAGATAATTTACATTTTTTTTTTTTTTAATGGACATGATTCAATTGAATTAGTTGAGATTTTGGAGAAGTTTTCAAAATAGTGTCTCGTTTTCAGAAGCAACCAAAAATAGCCAAGCAGTGGCGCTTGAAAATAGGTCCAAAATCTTTTTGTATTTATTTATTAATTTTTTATTAGCAGGAAATTATTACAGATTTGTGAATGAAGTATTGTCTTTATTGTTGGTTATCATGTGTAAAACAATCATAAGCTGAGTATTAACATGATGGTAAATAGCCATCTCAATAATAATTTCAAAACTGTTGTTAACTGCAACCCTGATGTTAAAACAACCAAGGAGGAACCATAACTATGATTCTAAAAACCAAACCAAAAAAAAAAGTGTGAAAATGATGATTCAGGAAAGGAAAAATCAGTTAGACTGAGACCCATGAATCAACACACAGTGCTCACACACACCTTTATCTGGACTGATGTGTTCCAGCTGTGATGTATCATCACTCTGAGAAGTTACACACTGCACGGCGTCTGTGAGACAGCTGATCATTCGTGACATTTTACCTTCACAAGAAAATGTTCATATATTAATTTTAATGTTCAGTTGAGGTTCCTTGAGGATATTCTACGTAAAACCCGTTGACAGACAGAAAACAGCTGAGCATGAGCTTAAAAACAGTGTATCTCAGGTAATTTCCACCAGTCCAGCCCCAGCACTTTAGAGATGGATAATAAAAGGCCAGTATGAGCTGCACTACTGAGCTGTGATGCTCCTCTCCAGCCCTGAACTCCATCTCACACACTTTAAACTCAACTCACAGCTCAAATCCTGCACTATAGACTTATTTCACAAACATGCTTCTGCTGTTTATCACCTTACATTAACTGTATTACGAGGAATAACCATTTAAATAGACATGTTACATTAAACATTAATGAATGCCAACTACAGGAGCCAATTTAATATATTTAATCTGTTTTAAAAGTTTACTGAACTTTAACTCACCCTGTTACAAGCGCATCCTAAACTGTCTCAGCATGTCCGCTAGCATAAGTCACTTTAACATCGTGATTATTTTTACATTATATAACATCCGGGAGAGATGGGAAATATAGTTCATTTCTAATTCCCACACGATGTTTCCAAACAGGTTGTTATTGAAAAAGACTACAAATCCGCCATGACACCGCTTATGGGTTTTATTCCACCGTTTATAAAAAAAAAAAAAAAAACATAATTTAACACAAAGTACCCAATAACTAAAGACTAAAGTTTGAATTTCCATCAAAAGCATAAATAATTAAAACACGACAATTAGCTGTTATAAGTTATCACTCTTTAACGTAATTTAAAAATTATTTAATGACCTTTTTTGACAACTTTACTGGTCTGTTAAGTGATTGTTTTGCACACCCACAGTTTCTGTTTATTTTTAACTTAAACTTAAAAGTGTTAATATCTAACTAACCACACATTTAATATAAACAGATTTACCAAATCACTGTAAAGGCAGCCAGTCCTACTGTACACACGTGCACGTGTTTATTATATACTATACCTACTGGGCATGTGCAGATTATCCCCAGGCCTCTAAGTAAACAGCCGTAATGCGCGTGCGCAGTGCCGTAATTTGCATAAATTTGACTTTCAGATTGTGTGAAGTGTGTGTGAATATATGACTATGTTCTTGTTGCAGCAGTAGCATGCTGTTATACTTCTGGACAATTACAAATACTAAAAAAGTACACTTTGTGTTTAATTCAAATATACTTTATTATATCATACAGTACACACAGCCTTCTATAATACTGTATTGCAAATGTATTATCAGTTTAGGATAATTTACAAGTGCTAAATGCATTTTCTACACTATAACATGTTTTTAAAACACATTACGTCAGTAATTTTGAGGCAGATTTTATTCATGAGCTCAACAGATTTAATTTGCACAAGGTTACAAAAAACAGTACTATAGTTTATTTGTGTTCAACAGAACGTCAGGTTGTCTTACAAACACACAAACTAAAATTTAAACTGTTGTCTGAACAAAGACAGACATTAGTATTAGAATATACAGGTACAGTATTAGTTTAAACCTGGTGTGTTGTTTCTAGCTGTTACACAGAGACTGAAAAAAAGTCGAGAGCTACGGAGCATTATACCACAAGCAAAGTACATAAGATTTAGCAATAACACATTAGACAATACATTCTATAGTTGAAACTATGTAGTTAATTTCAAACTACCTACTAAAAATCATGAAATTTACCTTATGCTAATGAAACTAAAAGAATAACGATACGAACTAACGCACGTGATGATGCAGCTTCCAGCCGTGAATTCAAACTAGAAGCGGAGGACTGGGGAGCCAATCAGAAAACAAACAGTCAGAATCTGCCCGCCTCCAGTCTCTAATTGGCTGGTGGGGCGCCGATTCTAGTCTCTGGTTGGCTGGAATAGTTGCAGAGTTATAACGCTGCTGCAGTTTGTGCAAGTGTAGCTTTATGACAGTGAGCGAGCAGAAGAGTGAGAGAGTGCAAACATAAATTATCTTGAATGGGCAGAAGTGATTTTCAGCGCACAAAAACACTGGGCAGAAGTGTTTTTTTTTTTTTCACTGGGGCTCAGGAACCGTGCTGCCTAACTGTGACTATAAAGAGTGTAAAAGAACAATGTGCTGTTCTTCAATGAGTAAAAAAAAAATGTTTTGATTGATGTAGTGTAAGAAATATAATCCACATCAGGGCGGTAACAGTAACCCTGCATCCTGTTTTATACTTTATTCCTACAGTATAATGGACTCCCGCTTCCAGACCTGATGTAGGATTTTAAACTAAACTGCCTTTAAATGTCTTTATCCATCCAAAACGGTACAGTTTTCAGGAAGCATCATTATTATTCATGGAATCTTTAATATGGAGTAAAATCAGGACGTTGGCAGCGGATTTGCATTTCTAATATAAAGTACATCGAGTTTCCAGGCCTTGCTTGAGCTGTGACATTGAACAATGTTCTATTTCCTTTGCTCGATATCTTAAGTGAGGGGTTGAGAGGGGCACTGGTCTATTAGATTGTGCACTCCAGTTAACCTTCATTACGCCACTGGTGCTATGATTTCATTTGCAATTCGTCTTTTGAGAAAATGTCTTCGAAATCAACCCGAGGTCACTCCGGCTTTGAGTAATCAACCGCAACGGCTTTTATATATTTATATATATCCGAGTTTCTGTTTCATGTCCTCGTGTGGAAAAAAGTATGCTGGTAGTTTTTCCGATCCTGTGTTTTTTTTTGTTTTTTTGTTAAAAGTACGTAGATAATTGCGCATAGGCAACAATTAGCATTTGATGATTTGCCCTTTTTCTGCTGAAGGTTTTGATTATGGTGAAAGATTTATCCATGCTTTCTTTCCCTTTAAGATTGTTTTGGACAGGTAATCACTTCTATTCTTCCACACGCAGCTCAGTGTCGACCCAGATCTCTGCCACGTGTCGTATCATCATGTTGTTTTGTCTTTTCCCAACCTCTTGCCTTTTCTACCTGTTCTCTCCGGCTTTTGTTGCGTTCGCAGCTTCCAGGTTTGAAAATCACGCAGAACGCCGCCGCGAGCTGTTTGTGTTTCTGCTTTGGCTGAAGAGTGTTGACACTTCCCAAAGGTCAGACCAGACACGGTGTTGAAAAAACGATTTATTTATTGTTCCAACCTGGTCTCAGCCGAAGAGAGGCGCTAAGGCCAAAGCTCCTCTGGTGTTTGTGTATTTTTTTGTGTATGTTTATTGTTTTAAATAATTTTAGGTTCTGGTCTGGCGTAGAACAGGAGATGCAGCAAAAAATACTACCGTATACAAAATAAAGGAATGAACTAGAACCAAATTAAACCAGGTATTGGTGCACAGTCATGACATCAGATGGTGATAACAGGTTAATAAGAATCCAGGATCATGTCACATTTCATCCGGTGATATTTATTCAGATTCAAATGTGTAAATATTTATTAATTGCATATGCAATGCTTGTTTATTAATTAAGTCCCAGCAAGAAGCTACATGTCATTGGAATAGCATTGAAATAATGACCCTGTAGTTAGCCTTTTGTAAGAAATTTAAAGAGAGATATAATACTACAAAACTCAAAACATTCTGTTCTCTAGTTATGATTTCTGAACTTTCCTGGAAATTTAAAGGTCCCATATTGTACTGTTTCTTTAACAAGTGAACACAGGTCTCGGAGCTCCCCTAAATGTGTTAATACCCCTCACACCCAAACAGAATATGGTACTTCAAGTTACTAACCTAACAAACCAGTGTAAGGATAATGTACTTTATGATGGAAACTTCCAAGCACTTATGGTCACTCTGGTTTGGCCAATCAGAATCCAACACTTAAAACACAAAAGATATACAGTAAAGTAGAGTAGCTTTGATGCATGAACTTTATGTTTCTACACTATTCTAGATTTAGATTATAGACACACAACCAATGGTACCTTGGTCTGTTGGTTGTGTGCAAACCTTATTTTACAGATTTATAAAAGTTTTCATCTGTACACTTTGAATACAATGGATCTATAACTGTGTATGTAATGATTTCATTTAAAAACATTTATATTAAGAAAGGTTGTGTACAAACTAACTAGATAGGGTGCCAATAGTTTCCCCCTTGTTGATTGATTAAAGTGTGTAGAGTATGTGTTACATTTATAATTTTTATGAATTGGATATAATAATTGATGAGTGTTTGGTTGGATTTCATTTCATTCTGGTGTATAATATTTTTTGACATTTTATGAACATCTTAAACTATTTTATCAAGGAATGTCATGTGTCATCAACCCCTCCCCTCAGAACCCCACCCCAGAAGATAGTAAATATCTATTTCTTTTGGCACTTTACCTCAGTTCCGTCATCTGTCCCATTCCTCGAGTCGTCTAACGTACGTTGCTCGAGCGCAATCAGGCGTGTGCACCGTGACAGACGGTGATCATCAGGGGTTTCAGACTGAGTAAGAGCTCAGAGAGTGAGGAGATTGTGCATTTCTGTGTAAGACCAATCAGAGTTCCCCAGTAGGATCTTCCCATCATCACAGGCCCATTTGAGAAGTTCATCAGTGGAAGCATTAATCCTGGTAATTTCAGTCCCGCTGTTCTTTGGCTGTCAGGCGCGTCAGGCCACATCGGAGAACAGCACTAAAGCGGCGAGGAAGCCTCGTGCCGTTCTCCGATAATTAGACTGCCATGTGTTCGTCCCTACAAGGTAAAACGGCTCTTGTTAAATGAAGAGCTGTCACAATTTAATTGTCTCCACTGAGACTCGCAGGGAAAAGGGAAAGGGGGCGTAATCCTGCAAACACGGCCTAAATCATGAGAAAGCAGAAGCTGAAAAATGACTTGAGATTCTGGATCGCATCAGCGCATCATTTCCTGTTGGAGGACACCGCGGCTTCGTGGCAGTTTGGATTAAATAGAGAGCAGCTATTTTAGAAGTGATCTCTCTCTCTCATGTCATTCTGGGACACTGTTGAGTTTAGGGAGGAAAAAATCAATTTATGTTTACTTGGTTTTCAGCCGGACATATTGATCTTATGGCTAGATTAAAACGGCAGCGCTTTTTAAAACCCGCCTTAAAGTCACAGTCGGGGATTTCAGAACAACAAAGTGGCATCCCAAGCAATTTCAATCTCGCGAAGGAGGCAGCTGGGGGCCATCCCGCTCCTCTAAACCCAACCCGATCTTTCCGCACTTACCACTGAGAGGTATTTCGCTGGATTTCAAGAAAGCAAATAATAAAAAGAAACTCTAAGCGCTACACTAAACACTTGCCTTTAAAGATACACAGGCTTCAGTTCTTCTGAAGGTGTAACTGTAACCCCATGCTGCTAAAGCAATAACCATCCTCAGTTGTTGAATTACTCGAGCTGCACTGATGAGTTTTCTATAGCAGCAGTTCTGACAGTAGTGCAACTTCAATCATATATATGTCAGGTCGATATGGATGCTCCTGTTGTAATACATTATCGCATCTCTATCGGTAGTTCATTCAGTACAGTGTGCTGTGGATGCTCCATGGAAACGGAATAGACGTGAGCGCATGGATGTTGGAACTATTTTTGAGAGTGGGTGCTAGCATAATTTGACCGCTCATGCTAGCTAAAACAGACTTTGTCACACTGAATTATTATTTTTTCATCTTTAACAACAGTTAGGGGTGGCATGGGGGTGTAGTGGTTAGCACTGTGGCCTCGAACCTCCAGTGTTGAGGGTTCTATTCCTGTGATGGGTCTGTGTGCATGGAGTTCTCCTTGTGCTAGAGGGGTTTGCTCCGGGTACTCTGGTTTCCTCCCACAGCCTAAAGACATACATATTAGACTGGCATGGCATTCTTGTAGTATATGAATGTGTGGATTGGCATCCTGTACCCCTAGGGTTTGGGTTAGCCCGCCTCATCCCCAAAGTCTCCTGGGATGGGCTCCAGGCCCCCTGTAGCCCCCCGTAAATGGTATAGAAAATGAATGAATAACTCAATGCGGTCCAGGCAAACGAATAATTTTGACTGGACGAGACAGGGGCATTCCATGAGTGAGGGTATCCTGGCACAACCCCACTCGGACTCACTCCACGTTGGATAAACTTCAACCGTTAAATTATAGGACATCAACATTCCATTCATTCAGTAAGAGCGAGCTGGACAACAGACTGTGATTTTGAAATGTTTCTTAAATTGTTGAGTCAGCAAATGAATTAGAGGGAACAGAATGATCATGATTTAACATGAAACGCTGCCTTTACATGAGTTTACAAATTAATGAGCAAACAGCTTTTCAATCAACTTTACAAGGGAATGAAGAAAGAGCAGAGATTGAAGAAACAAAATCAGAATACACAAACATAAAAACGCAATCTGGCATTTTCAAGAACATTTAGTTTACTGTTGTATAAAAGAGATGTATATGTTCGTGGGATTGTTAAAGGAGTTCCCTGTGTTACAGTACATCTGTAATAATACTGTATTATGCCATATTATTAATGTTTTATGGACAGGCTAATATGAATACTACATTCAAACTATGTATGGAAATGTGTGTTAAGTGTTTATGAAAGGAGTCTCCAGTGTCAGCACTTTGCAACAAAGATAAAGCAGCAACTTTAAGATTTCTGCCCTGCCTCATGCTTTGTGGTTTGTTTGAGAAGTGACAAAGTGTTTCTTATTTACATCAAGTATGTACAGTATGTGAGAGCACTGAACTGATTAAATTTACCTTAAATGGTTCAGCACTGTAACCTTGAACCTTAACGGTTAGGGGTTCAAATCCTGTCTCCGGTCTGCGTCTGAGGAGTTTGTATGTTCTCCCTGTGCTGGTTTCCACTTAGAGTCAAAAGACATGAGGTGTAAGCTGATTCTCATTCCCAAATTGCATGTGTGTGTGTGTGTGTGTGTGTGTGTGTGTGTGCCCTGTGATAGGTTGGCACCCCATCCGTGGTGTCTCCTGCTGTGGGCTTTGAATAAACGATTGATTGAAATCATGTTTGAAAGTGCTGTTACAGGAAAATACCTCTCCCTATAAAAGCAGAACTGTCTGTGTTATGACCATGAGGCAGTTTCAGGTAGCAGGTTTCACAACGTGAATGTCAGATAGAAATAAAAAAGGACTAAAACAAAATATGAACTGTCAGTGTTGTCATCTTTTTGTCTATTTTCTTTTTATGGATTATTCTGAATTAAACCAGATATACAGTTGTTGTGTTTTGTATTAACTCAGTCTGGTGTTACAATGCCTCTATTAAAGGATGCTCAGGAGCACAAATAGATTTCTGTACTGTTTACGTGTGGGGTCTGCGAGGTCTCGGCCTCCGTCTCTCACAGCCTCCATTACGCTGAATTGTGCTAGTACCATGTGCTCAAAATGGCTTCTTTATGCTGCTAAATGATAATGGGTATTTTAGACTCATTTACTGCAAAATGGATCGGCGAGACCCAGAGTGACCACTTGTTGGACTTCAGAGGCTGGCCTCGAGCAAATCCACTGGAGTAAGAGATAAAACACGGTGATAATTATTGGGAGCTCTCCTCGGGAGACGGCGTCCTTAATGAAGTTAAAATCTTTAAAAGGCTAAAAAGAAAGAAAGAATGGTTTTACAAACCATATCTTTTTTTTTTTTTAAGCAGAGTCCAGGATTTTTCGATTAAACGAGGTGCTTGGCCGAGTGGAAAACTAGCTGAAATTGTTTTAGGGGAGTGACAGCAACAGGAAAGTAGAAGTGATGCCAAATTCTGCATACAAAAAATCTGCATGCATAAATAGTCTAGTGCTTTTAAATAGCCAGTAACCGTGGCTAATCTAGTAACCGTGGTGTTACTGGATTAGCTGTGCAGCCTACACTTTTTTAAATTATTGTAAAGATTGGAAAGCCAAAAAGATGTGATATCTTGGGTTGTAGACCAACATGCAAAGGTTTAGACAGAAATGTTTGGGACAAGTGATACAGTGCTAGTGTTGGAGCTAAGAAATACAGTGGTTTAATCTCCTAATTATGACTACAAATCTATCATAAATTAGGTTACCTTTGGATGGGATCTGGGATTAAAAAGTAAATATGTTAGTTTGTTTCCAATGACAGCTACTACCACCAAATAAATTATCTTTTTTAGATTTATCCGTCATCGATGATATCCTCTATATACTCCACGATATCTGTGGGCTGATCTATTTTATATAAGATATCTATTGTCTGATATTATATTGTCTGATAACCATGGTCTTACAGGGTCTTCTTACAGGGTGTGTCTTTTTTTGTTTGTTTGTTTGTTTGTTTGTTTGTTTGTTTTACACACACACTAGAGACGCATCTGAACATCTAAACATGACTGAAAATACAAAATAGTTATTTTATTATTATTATTATTATTTACAACGAAACCACTTTTGGAAAGTGATGGCTCTCTGCCTCCTGTTTCCTTTTTGCGTGTGTGTGTGTCATCTACATCTACTGGCTAAAAACGTTCCTGCCTGCTCCTTACAGGTATGTTGGAATCATTTCACTTTAACTTATTTTGCTATGAATTTACATTCCCTGACTCTGGTCATGTGTGATATCATCATGGACACTCAATCAAATAATAGAAGTAAGATCTGCTCTCATTACGAAGCCCAGTTGCTCACTCCCAGCCTCATCCTGCACACACTCGGCCTCTCTGATATTTAACAACATGCTACATACTTTCTACAGATTCAGGTAATTATACCTGTACGTCCTTTCTCTTCACCATTTATTCAGCTCATACTGACTTACAATAGATCTTTTTACAAGCCATTGGATTATTCTTTATTATATTACAGCCAAATTAATGCTACTGATTTTTTTCCAGCTCTCAAGAAAGAACAAGAACATTTTTACATACTTACCCATGATTCATGCTGTACTGCCTTGTCAAATCCAATACGGCGAGCTAATTAGGTTTTAGCGTTTCAGGCAAATGTGCAAAAGTAGGTTTAATTTAAGACAAAAAAAGCCACTTTTTTGCCAGAAGGCCGCTGATTCAAAGAAATCACTGAAACGTGTTGTCTTATTTATCTGTGTTTCAGCTGACAGTGTTTGGAGACTCAGATATGCAATTTACCGCTCAAATCCGGCAGACAGTAATGTGTAGCTTTGCCGGTCCCTAAGCATTCTCGGCAGGCGTTCGGTCCCTCTCGTGACTAGTGAGTGACTTGATAAGGAGAATAGAAATAACAGACTAAAGCAAGCAAATGGGAAAAGAGTTTATAAAACACTTCCTTTATCTGATGTGAATGAGGATCAGAATGGAGGGCGGCACGAATGTCAGAATCGTTGTGTTGATATTTTGAGAACTTCACAGTCAGGATGGTTCTGCTGTTTCTTTCTGTTTTTGCGTTTAACTCTTCCTCTTGTTATGAATGTATAACTATTGACATACTGGTGGACGAGCTTTCAGTGCTGCGGAGTTGATTGTTTTCTATAACACAATATGGCTCATCGCCAGGCTAGCAGTGATCAGCCATAACATTTAAACACAAAACACTTAGTGCCCAGTAGTGGAGGTTCCTCTTGTGCCACTGGGACAGCTCTGGCCCTTTGGTGCAGGACTCCACATAACCTCTGGGGGTGCACTGTGTTATCTGGCACCAGGATGCTGTCAGAGAATCGTTTGGGTTCTGTGGGTTGTGGGACCGAGCATCCATGGATCAGACTTTCCTGAATCTGGCCTGAATCAACCTTGGATTTTGAGGCTGCTAAGCCCCATATCTGCATTCATTTCATGATAATCAAATCATGAAATGAATGCAGTATAAGTACTTCATACTTCTGTAAATTTAGAAGTCCTTCAACTTTCAATTCTACTTTTAGACTTTCGATTTTTTTTCTTACCTTTTTTCCCCCACAAAGTGAGCGGAGTGATCACGGCTCCTCCGGCCTTCATCCATCCTCGCAGCCGTGCCCAAGGTGATCTGCCCCATCCATTCTTATCATCTAGTTGTCAATTGATCTATTACCCCTGCACCCTATTCACTTAATGGTAGCGTGATTAATTATCGTCACCTGCAGTGCAGACAGAAAGAGAAAGTGGAGAAAAATCTTATTGCAGATTCTTTTTTCTCTGCCTTTTGTCTGTAAGACCTTGGATTTATAAGCTCTTCTCTAAAGTCAATGACGTATCGATGAGCTCAGGTGAATATGAATAGCGGGCCTGATCTGGCTTATTGGCCATAAAACCTGCCTTGAATCTTTGAGCTTGGTTTGTCTATCAGTAGCGGGTATGGAACTCATTAGGAACGTATTTTTCTTAACACGTTCACGTTGAGCCTGGAATTGGTATGGTGCAGGATGGTGGTTCAAATGTAAATTATGTTTGAATGGAGATTATATCACCAGCTTTTGGCATCAGGAGAAACATGAGTAAACTGTTTTACATCCAGTGATGGATTACATTTTAGGTGAACATTGCAGTCAAATTTGCACAGATAAAGAGCTGTGAATGCACTTTATACCGCTCAACATTATGCATAGTGATCCTAGGCTTGTACTGTATGTAGCCGCTCAGCACAGTTCATGTCCTGATCTTGCTTCCAGAGGCAGTTTAGTTAGAGATGCAACGGAGGATAGGCAATATTTATATGTGATGTGCTTCAGCGCTTGTTTTGTTCCTTCATGGATGAGCTGCTTTTGCTTTTAGAATCTTCCCTTTTACAATAATAGCACTTACAGTTGACTAGGGAAGATGTAGCAGGGCAGAAATTTCTTGACCTGATTTGTGGTAAAGGTGACTTCCTATAGGGGTGCCACATAGAATGTCACTGAGCTTTTCAGTACAACCCGTTCTACCACCAATGCTTGTCTTTAAAGGGTTAGGGGTGAACATACTTTTAGTGACATAGTGCAGCTTCAAATATGTCTTATCCATATTAACCATTTTAGTGACATAGTGCAGCTTCAAATATGTCTTATCCTTATCCATATCCCTTTTGCTACAGTATTAGATTTTTTTAGCCAAAACCATCTTCTTCTTCTTCTTTTTCTTTTTCTTCTTCTTCTTGTTAAAAGTTTTATAACTTGTTCCTCTGGTAGAACCCTACATCAGGTGGTTTCCCTATGGAATAAAATCCAGGAAAACCACTTTACAGTAGCACATGAGGAAGCCTTCAACACCCGTGAAAACCTCAACATCCAACCAATTTACTTCTTCAGGAAACACCTGCAGTCAAGTGTACTTCAATGGTTACTTGAATTATTTCTATCATGAAACACTTAAAATCTTAATTGGAACGATAAGGTTTACTTATCAAAGAAGGTCCAGAAAGAACTTGTTTAGATTAAAATCATAGAATATAACAATTTAGAAAAATGCATCATCAATGGCCTTAGTTTATTTTGCACGTTCTTCTCATCTGAAATAGTTTCTATAGAACTACAAGCCCCGTCCCCAATAACCCACCCCCCTCTGTTATTCCTGTTGTTATACCCCTATCTCACCTATGCGGTTTGACTCAGTGTTTTGAGTGACGGCACGACATTCATAAAAGTTCTGCAAGGTCTGCGAGCTTCCATGAGGACCAACCCACGGAAAGATGCAAACCTAATCACAGACCAAAACTTGTGGTCAATCATGATGAACCGTTATGGCCACTGCACGAAACCGCATAGGTGAGATAGGGGTATTAGTAGTTAACAGATTATGGGCCAAACTTCGCTGAGTGATGATGGTAGAATAATTATAAAGGTCTTGACTAAAACAACATGCATGAGGAATCACAAAGAAGTTTTTATTTTCTGCAATGGAAAAGTACTCAAACTAGTTACTTTTATCAGAAAGTAACTCTGTAATGTAACTGATTACTTTTAATGTCAGTAATTTTGTAATGTAATTAGTTACTTTAAAAAGTAACGTTCCCCAACACTGTTGAGGAATGTTCAATAAGAGCCCACTTAGGATGTAAAGAGACACTTTTTGAGATAACATGCCTAAACTGTTATCTTCACATAATTATGTTAAGACTAAACTTTCTCTTCTTCTTCTTCTTCTTCTTCTTAATTTTTAAGGGTTTCTTGGTTTGTTCTTCTAGTTGAACCCTATAACAATGGGTTTCCCTGTACAAAAGGGTCCAAGTCCTTCAGGATGTGAAGACATTAACAACTTTCCCATATAGTACCTATTTAATACCATATGTTGATTTCTAGACAAAGCACGTTTTTGCAGGTAACATACTGTATAAAGTCACATCACGAGGGTTCTTTAACCTGGTCCGCTGGTAGAACCCTTGAAAGTTAATCTTATAACAGAGTGTCTGCTGGTAAATTGTTATAATGTACAGTAAGATGAATAAAATGCTAGCAGGTGTGCTAGTATAGAAAAATAATGTTCTCTGGGTGGAAACAGTAACTCCTCTGTAATCCTTCATTTAATTTATTTGTATGAACACCAATGCAGACTCATAATCCTTTTCTAACTTCACTTTATACTGAATAAACACAATGAGATACAGTATATAATTTTTTTTTAATTGTAAGTTTTTTTTCTTCAAAATCCTAAAATCAAATCCATCAGTATGAGACATTGAATAATTATCGATTAAGAGATGGGATTTCTAAATCCAATCTGTGTGACAATGATGTGTTTTATTCTCAAACAGTTCATGATCTGATGACAAAATACTTAGTCAATAAAAAACAATCAGCTCAGCATTCTCTCTCAGAAGGAACTGGGGATGGATAGCACTTCTTTTGACGGTTTTATCCATCAAACGCCATAGTGTGAATTTGTTTTGTCAGGGAAATACCCTGCGGATGTGAACAAATCTTCATATTACTGCACAATTAATGTAGCTGAAAATTCTTCCAGCTGTTAGGTGTTAAAGGAAGAATCTGTCATTCCGAGTACTGACTCCGTGATTAAATGTAGGCTTTATGTTTCTGTGCATCGTATTTTATTTCTGTACCTTCACTCTTATTTCTGTCAGTGTGCATAATATTGAATGCGCATTAAAAGTTCATGAAAGTGTCTATGACAGTGTATTGGTTTAGTGGGTAATACTCTCATCTCACACACTAAGGTTGGGGGTATGTCTGCATGAAGTATGCAATCAATCAATCAATTAATCATTTATTCATATGGCACGTATTAACAACTACAAGTTGACTAAAGTGCTTTATAGAACAAATAAACAAGACAAACAATAAGAAAAAATATGAAATCAACATAAGCTGTTAAAATAAAGGATGCAGGTGGGTTTAATTCAAATGCTCCAGTTTTCCTCAGTTGAACATTATGCTGATTGGAATTTCCAAATTGCATGAAGTGTACAGCATGATTAGGTACAGTATGTGAGTGTGTTCTTGTAACCCGTTAGGATTGGTCCTTCTATCCTTGGTGTCTATCCTTGTGATCAGAGCTCCCAGGCATAAGCTCCAGGCCCCTACAACCCTACACAGGATAAATGAAAGTGTCTACAAAATGTTTACTGGAGCAAAATATAAATATCAATTGACCTCATGCTCTACTTGAAATTTTAAGAAAATTAACAATCTGACATGGCCATTGTCATCTATCCGTCAACGCCTTCAGTCAGTTAATTGGTCTCTATATACCTTCACTGGCTACTTCATTAGGCACTGTACACTGTTCAACTGCTTGTTGCATAAATGACTGCAACCAATCACATAGCAGCAAATCTATGCTTTTAGACATGTAGACATGGTCATGATGATCTCCCCAAACCTGAGCATCAGAATGGGGAAAAGGGTGATTTAAGTGACTCTGAATGTGGCATGGTTGTCAGTGCCAGATGGGCTGGTCTGAGTATTTCTGAAACTGCTGATTTAATAGGATTTTCACACACAACCATCTCTTGGGTTTGCAGAAAATGGTGTGAAAAAAAAAAAGAAAATACCCAGTGAGGGCAGTTCTCTGGGTGAAAATGCCATGTTGATGCCAGAGGTCAGAGGAGAATGGAGGGACTGGTTTGAGTTGATAGAAGGGAAACAGTGACTCAAATAACATCTCGTTACACCCAAGGTCTGCTGAAGATCATCTCTGAACACCACAACACATCGAACCTTGAAGCAGATGTGCTACAGCAGCAGCAGACCACACCGAGAGCCCTTTCTGTCAACAATCCAAATGGGCTCACCAAAACTGGACAACAGACTATTGGAAAATGTTGCCTGGTCTGACGATTCTCAATTTCTGCTGCAACATTTGAATGGTCGGGTCAGAATCTGTCATAAACAACATGAAAGCATGGATCCACCTTTACAGTGGTTTAGGTTGGAGGTGGTGTTGTAATGGTCTGGGGAGAGATGCTCTTAAATTGTAAAATTTTTTTTCGTAATTTTAACAGTAAAATACTGTATAAATGCTACAGAATAAAACCATATTTCACAAAACTTGGGATAACTGTAGAATTTACAGTGAAACTAGTTTTACAAGTAAGTCATTAAATTTAACAGTTAAAAACATATGAAAATATGGTTTATTGCAGTAAAATTTATGATATACTGTATTTATAAAAAG
>JAQQZT010000023.1:1639489-1658608 GCA_030068275.1 Clarias platycephalus
GGATAGGGTTAGATGGAGGCAGATGATTCGCTGTGGCGACCCCTGAAAGGGAACAGCCAAAAGACAAAGAAGAAGATCTTAAACAACACATCTTCTCCTTAGTAATTGCTTCTTAATCATTCTGAATTGCATATATAATTTTCTGTTCACAGAAAACACAAGGCGAAAAGCTAACAAACCACTAACCCAAGGTTTAATCCAAAATCTATCTCTAACCCCTAACTTCTAATTCTAAAAAGTTAATGTAAGTTTCTCAGAACTGTTCACCACCTACATGGTTTATTCTCCACAACCTCTTGGCTACATAGTACTGATAAAAAATTTAAACTGCTTTAACCCCTGTTAATTATGCTAACTGTCGGTCACCAGCTCTTCCAGTCATGGTTAGTATGCGGAAGGATGTGTGTTGCCAGAGCAAATTAACTGGCTAAGCTGTTGATTATCATAAATTATCATAAGCTGTTGATAATAAAATGTGTTTGTGGAATGTCAATATCACACTTGAGGTCATGATGCTGTACTGAATATCAGCACAGCTGTGATGCGGTCTTAGGCACTAGGGCCCATTCTGAGTATTGAAGGTTTCCATCTCATATGATATTGCTTAAATCTTCTATTGAAAGTCCAGACGGCAATTTAGTCAGAGACACTTCTTATCTCAAAGGCCAACTTATTTATGGATAAAATTCTGAATGATCTGGCAACTTTGCAGTGTAGATGATTTGTAAAACTTGAACAGTACACCAAAAACACTGACTGAAGCATGTGTATAACCCGACTTTGAACCCTCTGAGGTAACTCCAATGAATAATGATGTCTAATGATGTCACTCAGAGGAGCACAGGCTCTTTTTAAAGACTATTTTTTTCTCAGGTCATACCAGGAAGGTTTTCATTGCTGCTGTTTCCTTTGGCTTGGTCATTAGGTACAGTCTGTAAAGCTGCTTTGCTTTTTATGCCACTTATACTGTGTAGGGGCACAGGGGCCTGGTGCTTATCCCAGGGAACTTGTGACACAATGTGTGATACACCCTGGATTGGGTGCCAACTCATTACAGGGCACAAGCGCACAAACACATACACAATCATACACTCTGGGCAATTTGGAAACACCAATCAGTCTACACTATGTGTGAGGAGAAACTGAAGAGAACCCAAGAGGAAACCTACCAAGCACAGAGGAAACTTGCAAACTCTGCAGACACAGACTGTAGGTCTGTGAGAAGTTCCAAAGGATTTAAAGATTTCATCCATTGACCTAACTCACATATTTATACGAGTTTCAACAGGGCAGATCTCACAATCACGGTCTGTAATGTGGAGAAACACTGTGGGAAACCAGGTTAGGGCTGAAACAAAGAAATTAAAAGCTAAAGTAAATAAAACTCAGGACATTGGACATACAGCGTAATAAGACTGAATTAAAGATATCACAGCCGTGTTTATTTTCAGGACAACAGCATGACTGCTTTAGAATATGAGTTAACTCCCAGGTTCTGAGATTAAATCTTAAATAGTGTAAAATGGAAATCTAGTGTGCTAGGATATTCAATCCCTTGTTCAACAGAGTGAGTAGTGCCCTTGATCAAGGGTTAGAGAGGGATTTGGGATTCAGCCTTGTGTTAGAAGCTAGTTAGCTTTGTAGCTTGCATTAGTTCGAACTTAGAAGCAGTTAATAAAAGGAGACAGCATGTTGTTTAAGATGATATATATGATGATATCTGATGTGTGTTCTTGTTGAAAGTGCTTCTGTGACTCTCTCCTCAGTACTGTGGATCGTACAGACCTACTGTTACCCAAGCTGTGAACGACAGTTGGTGTAAATAACAGTTGGTACAGTAGTACACTGGTGATGCAGTATGACGGAGATCATAGCATCATTGTTTAATATATGTATCACCACTCATGGAATGGCTCTTGTCCAATCAAATCACTCGGTTAGAATTACACGGTTGTTGTATAATCCACTTTAAAGAATAAACAGAGAAACTGTTTCAGGTCAAAATTCAGAACAGGCAACAAATCAATGAGGAGACATGGCTGGAGACAGGACTGATACCAAATCAAAGGCACGTGCAGCTAAATAGCACTTGTCAGATTGGGAAACTAGGGTGAATGCTGAGTGTTTTTGTGACATTTGAGCAGTACAGATTAAATTATAGAAATGTTCATCTACATGAATAGATGGTGCATCTCCATTATGTCCATTACAATTGTTACATTCTTACCTTGACTGAGGTTATAATTTCCAGTAAGCAATTTTTTGTTTTATATTTTTTTGAAGAAACTGAGAAGCAAACCTATAAAACACTGTAAGTCTAGTAAATGAGATGTATAAGAGGAATTATTCTCATTCTGAATTATACTCATTCGCACTGTTTAAATGCAGAAGCAAAGTAAAGCCAAATAAATATTACCCACAAGGCTGTGCTTCACAGGAAGGTTTTGCTAGTTTGTCTACAAAAAGAAGTGCAGGATCTTGGAGTTCCTTTTCTGAAACTGTGAAGCGAGGCTTGAAGAAAATTCTCAGCACATTCAGCAGACTGCATAGGAAAAATATCAGCAGGAAATAAGAAGAAAATTCAGGTCCTGGTCCCACACACGCAGGCATCCAGATAAAGTTAAAACTTCTCCAGCAAAAACGCTTGCGCTATCATGTTCATTTCCGTCTCCATAATAAAACTAATCTTCTGTAAACGCCGTGTTTATTGCTTGCATCACTGGGTGATATACTAAGCAATAAGCTTGGGACTTACAAAACCCCAAAAAAGCACATTAAATTTCATGCTAATCAGACAAAATTTTGCATGTATTCTGTCCCGTGTCACTCATTAGGTTGCGATTATGATGCAATTAGTTCATAATTATGCACCTTTTATTCACCGGATTTGTAAATTATATGTAGATGTTGTGCATGATGTTCCCAGTTGTCTTTCACTCAGCTGTTTTAAGGTCGCATGCTGAGTTTGTCGGCATTCGACGGTGAGCAAAATAAAATCCCAAATAGCATCAGAGAAGCTCTAAAGGCTGCAGAAAGGGCAGCCATGACACAATAGCAAACAAAAGCCAAGCCTGTTTAAAACACTGCCGCATGACGTCCGAGCACCAGACAGCGAATGTAAACTGCTCTGTTGTGTGGATACGCATCCCCAAACGCTCTTATCTCCCTACTGCTCCGGAAGCTTCTCTAACTGCCTCAGACCTTTAAACCGCCCCCCCACCCGCACACTGCAGGTTCGGCACAGTCGGTGGGAAAACAGACCCAGCAGTGCTCCCTCAATTGGGCCTTCATAAGGCGGCGAGTGGTTTAATAATTTCTGAGAAATAAAAGGGCAGGGAAGCTTTGTGAAGTCATCTAACTGGTGGTCTCTGGACCAAAACCCTGCCTATTTCTCATCCCTCGTCCTGGGAGATTCACAGCACTGAAACTCATCGCTGTGGGAATTTTTTTCTGAAGAGAAAATACTAAACTTGGACCAAACTTTGAATAGCTTACATAAAGAGATGGGAGAATAAACGGCTCTTTATTTATATTTCTCTCAAATGACTTGCTAACGTCTCTAAATCTATAAATAACGTTAACAGATTATTCGGCCTAACACTTCTGTAATAGTTAAATCTCTATTGAATTCTACAAATGCATATGAGCTTGAATACATTAAAGACCTACTGTACTACTGTACGAATACATTCACTACATTTCCTTATTCCACCTTAACATCTGTCATAAGAGACCTAGTCAGCTAGGAAAACAATTCATAATGTTTTTGTTAATAATAAGTGATGCTGCAATTCCCAAAATGATTATACTAAAGTACACAATAAAGTTCATAAGTGTGTTATAACATTTTATAAATGTATTTGTAGGTTATAGCTGTGAGCTTTAAAAAGCTTCCTATTTTGTTTAAACTTTTACTTAAATGCAGTGTTCATAAGGCTACACAACACCATCAACAATTACAAGGGGCGAGGTAAATGAAGGCATAAAAGTGATTGGCATTTACAGAAGACTTCAAGCACAGTACGGTGATGAGACTCCTAACTGCAGTAAAACTTTTGGATGGTTCAAACGTTTTAAAGAAGAGTGACGATCCAGGCCGAGGTGGCTCGGAGCCCACTGCAGCTGTTCCAGTGAACATAGTGAGTGGAATGCCTGATAATTTCCACCAACATGTGGATAAGATGCATCTGTCTGTGGGAACTGTACACACACTCATTCACCAACACCACTTGCACATTACATAAACTCGGCTGGGAGTTATCGCCACATCCCCGCACAGTTCTGACCTCGATCCAAGTGATTTCCGCATGTTTTGGGGCATTAAAGGATGGTATCCAATCACTAGTGAAACACTGAGATAAGTGCATTGCAAGTTTTGTACAACATTCATTATAAAAACAGCTTTGGGAAATTAAGAAATCACATTATAGTGTGCTAAAATAAACACCAGTCTGATTTCTGTCTAAAGAATTCTGTGATGATTTTCCACTAGTTGTTGCTGATGTAGGGATGTCGAGGAGTCTCCTGTTCATCCCAAAAGCGATAGTTCAGTGGGGTAGAGGTCAGTCAGGTCTCTGTGTTGGATCCTCGATTTCTTTCACTCCTTATCATATCACGTCTTCATGGAGCTGACTTTGTGGATCTCACAGGGGCATTGTCATACTGGATAAGGGTTGGTTTAGTTCCTCTTAGTTTTCAGGAACATATTAATGATGGCGCATACAGAGAGAGTATATACACCTGTCCAAGCAGGTCATCAGCATATTTTGTAGGAATTAGGGGAAAATGCAAACATTTTCACTTTAACCCCCTAAGAAATAATTTGTTTCTTTCCCCATGAGGCTAGTCATATGATGGACTTTACTTTCTTCTTATAGATCACACTACACATCACATTGTCCTAAATCGCACTAGCAGGTCATCTGTATAGACCTCTATTATTCTTTATCTCTCTTAGCCTCATAGGTTTTAACTTTAACCTTTGAGGTACCATCCCTCTCTTCAGTTCCTGAGACTTTCTGTTCTACTTTTAAATATTAGATCCTAAATAATCTGGCATGTGCAGCAAGAATTGAGATTACCTCTTTTGTGCAACATTATCTTTTTTTCAGCACGGATTTAAGATACGACCTGATCATCCATGCGGGCACCGTGTTCGTGAGATGCATATAATTATGCAAATGATGTTGGAAGTAATAAATCCTTGTTCTAGCTTGAGGTATCTGAAGCTCACGTCTTTACTTTCCACCCTGACTTGAAGTTAAGCTGCTGCTCTGAAACCGTACGCCTGAATACGTTCATCACAAAACCAGTCGAAGGCGAATTTTACTTTTCTCCATTAACGTACCAAGGATAGACTGTATTAGCATACTCGCTCCTGCTCCGTCGTGTGTATACAGATTTTTTTTTTCATTCATGTTAGTTATTTTTTTTTTTTTCCCTTTCATTTAATATTCCAGTGTATCAAAGGAGCAAGTTTTATTGCCTCAGCATTTCGGCAGAGCTGCCACGCACCTGGTTTTCTATCAAGTGGCTCATTATGATGATGAAAGGTCCACCTTAAGCTCTCTTCAACTGTGCACCTGCATCAAATTCAAGTTGAGGGTAAAAAAAAGGAAAAGAATGAAATAAAAGCTGAAAAAGTTGCGTCTTTTTACTTTGTACTTCAGCTTGATTTTTATCTACAGAGGAATGAAAGAGGAGGGAGGGCGACTATCAGCAAAGTAAATATTCAAACAAAATACGTAGCACTGGAGGGAAGTAAAACAAACGGAAAACAAACATATATGTAATTCAAATGATCTCAGGCTTTTCATGGTTATTCATCAGGCTGCGAAAGGTTAGCAAGGCATTGTAGAAGTTGCTGCAGAATTCATGGTAATGGAGAAAGTCCCCGGGAGCCCATTAAAATGTGCTGCGTTCGAATGCATAATGTGGCGGAGCAAAATGGCACCGCTCAGAGTCTGACTTCTGATCCCTGAGCCCAGCGTGGAGCTCCGGCGAGTCGGAGACAACGCGTTTGCTTAGTTAATGATTCCGACAAGGATTGCATGCTGCCAAAAATAGTGTTCTTACAAAAAAAAAAAAAAAAAAAAAAAAGGACGATATGAATAATGCAAATCTCCTATGCACATTTAAAATCTGGATCACTGTCAGTGATAATCAGGCGCACAGCGGCGCACACGCCGTGACACACTGCTTCCTGATCCAGGGGTTTGTCCAATCTCAGCTTCACTCTTCCTTCTTCTCCTGAACGTGTACAAGACTTTTCAACATCACATTGTTATATGTATAAGATGTCGTGAGAGAGTAAGCCTGAATAAGATAACGATCATGTTCAGAGCTTGTATCTGTCTTTGGAAAGTGATTAAACCCAAAAAGCTGAACGACTTTTTCTTCTGAACCATGACGACAGAGGTTATCACCGTGCGACGCTAATAAGGTCCTGAGCACTTGCACGCTTTTAATGAAAGCAAACTAGACTAGAAGCGAGGCCTTTAATTTGCAATCCTCGCCGAAGTATTTAAGATGACGCATCGCTTATTTGTATTAAAACCTCACTTTATTAAGTTAAACGCACTTCCCTGGAAGCAAGAGAGAACATTGGCTGGAAATCGTTAATGGATTTTAATTACTGTCTTTGTCCTTATGAAATAATGGCTGGGTGTACCTTGCTCAGAGCTTTTTTCTATTATGCCATATTTTTTTTTTCCTTTCACTTTGCCCTTATGATCTACATCAAGTCCTACACTGTAATACAATTAAAAGAATTGATCGCCAGAGATCAATCTAATCATTAAGCCTGCAGAGACAACAAAAAAAAATCATCGAACAGAGTGTTAAACATGCGAGGAGAAAAAAACAACCGAGCGCACAACCAAATAGTGAGGGATGAGGGAAGTTGCCGCGAGTGGAATCAAATCGCTAGTGAAAAAGCCACCCGGCTTTCAAGGACACTCCGTCTCTGGTCTATTTGTTTAGCCGCGTATCCTGAGGGAAGCCACGCTTTTGAAAATGATACGCATCCTAAAGAGCCTGGAGATGGCTGCAGGCAAGTGCCACTTCCCACTGGATATTCCAGGGAAATAACTCTCTGTGCTTCAAAACAAAGGACACACGCTTAACTGAAGACGTCTCCATAATTCTCTCCTAGAAAAGACTCGGACAAAAAAAAGCCCTCAGATGATTTGAGGCAGGACACAAATGATCACATCAGACTGTCTGCGTTTACAGCAGGGATACAGCGCATGCTTGTGTTTCTGTTCTGGTTTGTATTCTGAATGATTTACGTTGCAGCTACAGGACTTTTCAAGCAGCAGCATTCATAGAGCTACATGACACTTGCATAAGCCTGTCATGACATCTGACATACTCCTCTTCAACTGTGTATAAAATCATTTGCTCATAACACAGACATGAAAAAACCTGATTTAGAACAGTGTTGCATGCTAAAACCACTCACTAACTGATGAGAAGCACTTCACGAGTGCTGTTATAGAGCATAACAGCACTGGGACATAAATTATATGCATCACTGCGTGTCAGTAGTGTGCTAAATGTGACACTAACTGTTGGCCACAGTATGGTTGAAAAGTAGGTCTATATGGTCCACAGTACTGAGGAGAGAGTTGCTGCCTGCCAAAACCCACATTCATGTGATAACATTATGCCATCCTAACAACACGCTGTTCTTTTATTAATCGCTTTTAAGTTGTTCTCAATCGTTTCTGTCCGTGGTGTTCTGTTCACGGCTAATGCTTCTAACACTAAATCCCAAGACTAAAATCTATGACTAAACCCCAAATTTCTCTTTAACCCCTGTTTTTCAGGACTGTCGAAAACCTCCATGGTTTTGGCTACATACAGTAGCAGTAAGAATTTAAAGCAACTTTAACCCCTGTTAATTACATTAAATGCCAGTCGCCGGTTCCGCCAGCCGAGGAAGGATTTATGTGAGCAGAGCAAAGTAACTGGTTAAAACAAAAACAGATTATAACCTGATGATGGATAAATGGTATATAAAAGCAATATCACAACAAAATATCAAGTACAACGGCATGACCTTGAGTGTGATATTGTTTAAATAACCATAATGTACAGTATAGCCTTCTCAGACTCATTGTTAAACTAATACTGTATAATGGCACAGCTATGTTATATTTTGTATAATGTTTAATTGAAGAGAACATAAAATGATTATAATACATTGCTTATAAATATAATTTGTATACTTGCATTATTCATATTCATATTATTATTAGCACGAATGATGGTGTAATACATCCTAAGCACAAAGCCTATTGGAAGCAAATTTAATGCTGAAATGTCAGAAGTACACTTAGTAGTGTATTCCAACTTGCAGTAGCATTATGAACATCACCTTGAAAAAGAAATGGCTGTAACTTAAAAAAATTATGCAGATGTTTCTAGGTGTTTATTCAAGTGTAGTAAGTTATTATGTGGAGATATTAGCGGTACAGGGCTAATCTCACACGTGGCTGATTATGTTCTATTCACATGATTTCCATTTGTTGTGAGGATAAAAGTTTGGGCTTCACATTGATCCTCCATGGAGACTTGTAGTAATTGTTCTTCTCTCTTCACTGCGTTTAAATATGTTTGATACAACGACAAATTCCCAAAACATGCAACGCTTCCAGAGGCGAGGGATGTAAAATATGTATTCTCATGATCCCAGCCGGGCTGTAAAGGATCAATTCTTTTCAGTCATGAAATCTAGCTCGTAAATGAGACCAGATTGTGTTCTGCGATGAGCCTGCAGAGGAATTCTGGGAGTATTCCTGGAAGGCGACAAAGAAACCAGAGAAGCCAGCCAGAACATTGGCATTACAGTGGAGTGTGAACGAGTTTCACTGATCAATATTCTTTTGCAGGGAAAGAGGGAAAGAGTATCTGGTTATAATAAAAAAATAATTAAACAAATAAATAGTGCCTGAGCTTGATGATGGGGTTTAGTGAAGAAAACAAAAATTTAACAAGAAAAAAATATATATTATATTCCTTATCTATATCTTATGTATAAATGAGTTTTTATACATAAGTAATTTAACAAGAAAAAAAATATATATATTCCTTATCTATATCTTATGTATATATGAGTTTTATAAACATAAAACTCATAAAACATAAACGGCACAAAAGAACAGTTATCATAGCATGTAACAAACTCTATCTTTATCTCCATGCTACAGTAGTAATGGCTCATGTCAGTATAGTTATTGCTTGAGAGAGTGGTCTGTCCTGCATTTCTTCATATTTTCTGATGAGAAATGCTTCTATCTGTATTATCTAGTTAAACACAATTATACCACAGTTAGTTCTGACTGAGTAATCTGATTGGATGAGCGCCGTTCCAGGAGTGGTGATGATAAACAGTAACAGTGCAGGGACGTTTAACTATATGTACAGTATCACTCTGCGTCCTAAGTGTTGTACAGTGACAGCATGGGTGAAAGTAGGTCTGTACTGTACGTCGGTACGTTCCGCATGACTGAGGAGAGAGCAGATGCCTGAAAAAAAAAAAAATGTATTCAAATCCAGTCACAGAAGCACGGACACACATAACATTATGTCATCTTAAACAACATGCTGTCTCCTGAACCGCCTCTGAACTATCCATGTTGTTCTGTCCACGGAAAACATAAGCTACAAGCTAACCAGCGTCTAACACAAGGCTGAATTCCGCATCCCTCTCTAACCCCTGACTAAGGACACTATTTGGTGTGTGAAACAAAGGATTTTACACCCTACTTATCAAAATAACTGGTTACATGAAACAAATCATAATCGGTTTATGAGTTGTGATTGTTGAACTGCTATATAGAAGGAATATCATACTTGAGGTCATGTTGTTGTACTGAATATCAGGATGGCTGTGATATGGTCAGTACTTGAGCTGTGCCAACCATGCTGATATTCAGCACTACAGCACAATCTTGAGTGTGATATTGCTTAATTCTTACTGTATAATTGCTAGCATGGCCTTATTGCTAACTGCCCTCTACTCATCTTTACTTTTTTTTCCCTTTAATAGCCAAAATCATCACCTTCCAAGCACCAAGGCACCATAGGAAGTAAATAAATAAAAACTAATAGTTAACATGATCAGGGCATATGTAGTTACTGACCATGCTACATTTAACTTATAATTACCATTAGCATTAGTATTATTGTATATTAATCTAATCTTTAACTTTCTTCTTTGGTTTTTGCTTAAGAATTTTTAGTATAGCTACGCTCCATGTATTATCAATGCTAATCTTGTACAACTTTCACGCATTGACACTAGGCAGTGTCTCGCAATCAGTCCAGTGTAGCTAAACATGAATAACATAACTGGCCAATTACTGTAGCATTACATGTACTGTATGCTAACAAGTGCTGATTACCTTTCATTTATTATTAGCGATACTAGAATTTATTTTTGAAATATTCTGTGCTAGTGTGGCAAACATGAATAAATGATGCACGTAGTATCAGTGGGGTATGGATGCTAATCGATAACAAAGGTAGCACAGTAAATTCCTCTTACTTAAAATATTCCAAATAACATCAGCCAAAATGAATAGGAATTTAATGCAAACGTTTTTGTGAATCTTTTTTTGCTAAGCAGAAAACTGTGCGGGATAACTGTTGGGTGTTTTATGCTAACATGACTTGAATGTGGGGGTTTTATTGAATTTAATTTATTAACATTATATATCAGTGTGGGTAAAAACAGAAGAAAAAGATACAGTAGGAAATGTAGGCTAGCACGGCAACTGCCTACCTTCTAGCATTTATCTGTATTAGCAGTGTTACCCCTTTAATGTAGCTACCTTAACCTTTGGTAATCTTCAGTAATTTATTATCTGTGTTAGCATATTAGCTGTATTAGCCATTCTAAGTGCCTTGGATATATTCCTCTACTTTACAGAGTATTAAAGCTAACTTAACTCCTTGCTTGGAGTTCTTATTATCAGTAATATTGTGATGCGTATGATTTATATTATAAAGAAATTGAACGTAAATATGAATGTAAAAATGCATTAACTCAGTCTTCATTTCATATTAGTGTTTGTAGCATTTATTATTAGCCTATTCTGAGTCATCTGTGTCATAGCTTACATCTTTAAGAAATGTTAGAGTAGGGAACAGGAATGCTAGCATGACATAAACGCTGACTCATCTAATTTTTAGCGCCGTAGTCTTTTTCTCTGTGCTCTCTATTAGCTCTCAGGAGAATCAGTCGATCACAGAGTGTCTCGTTTAATTTTAGCAGTTTCCGGTCCAGATAATTGAAAATAAGTCGCGAGAAAACGATCCTTTCGACATAAAAAAGACATGCTGACTAATCAATAACACGCCATTAGGCCAAACAGTTGACATTTTGATAAATAAACAGATTGTGTTTCTTTATTCGAGCCTGCTGTTGTCATAGTTACCTGTATCGAAATAAGAGCTTACCTTTTTCATCTCAGCAATTTCCATCCCATTAGGGGTGAAAAAGAAATCGGCCGCTCGTGAGAAGTAATATCAATCACGCTTTTATTGTTGGACTCGGCGCTACGGCCGAGCGCGGTCTGAGCTTGTGGTTGGAGAAAGAGCACGTGGAGGAAAAAGAGCAATTTCCTTCAGCTCGAACGGAAAGTTCTGTCAAGCAGTTCGGAATGATCGAGCATCAATCACGGATAAATTCTCCTGAGCCGCGAAAAAAAGGAACAGTCCATTACCTGGGCGTTTCTCAAAGTGACTAATGGCATGTGACAAAAAGCGTTCATGAGTCGCACAAAGCGCCGTCTGTGTAGAGCGTCGAGCTCCAATTAGAAAATAAAAGTGCTGTAATTATTATTAATTATTATAATTAAGCGTATTAATGTTTACATATTTTATAATATGTTTAGTTAGGTAGTTATTCTGTTTTACTCTATTATTGCTCAAATTGCAAACATTTAGACTAGTACCGTTAAATAAAAAAAATAATAATAATACAATAAAAATCAAAGAGCAATTTCCCTGAGCTTGAAAAAACTCTCTCACTCTATCAATCTCTCACTCAGTCTGTATCTCTCCCCGTCTGTCAGTCTTTTGCTCTCTCTCACTCTATCACTCTCTTACACTATCTTTCTCATACTCTGTTTGTCTCTCACTTTGTCCATCTCTGTCCCTTGCCCAGTCTCTCTTTTCCTCTATCTCCCACTCTTTCTCTTGCTCTGTTTCTCACTCAGTCTCTCACTTAGTCTCTTGCTCCATACTGTATCTTGCTCAGTTTTTACTCCATCTGTCTCTCACTCTGTCTCTCGTTCCAAATGTGTCCTGCTCAGTCTCTCACTCTCTTTGTCTCTCTCCGTCTGTCTGTTACTGTCTGTTACTGTTTCATCTCGCCCACCATATGCTCCTTGCTCTGTCCATCTCTCGCTCTGTCTCTTGCGCTGTCTTTTGCTTCATCTCTCACCGTATGTTCCTTATTCTATCAGTCTCTCGCTCAGTCTCAACTCAAGCAAAAAAAATAAAAAATACTTCAGGCTTCATTACCTGGCCGTCTCTGACTAATCAGTAAGATATGTAACATTCTGTAACACTCGGAGGAAACGCTATCTGCCCACTTCCTCCTGCGTAAGTGTAGCTGTAACTGACCGGGAAGAGAGGTGGTACAGTATGTGATTCCGGTCTGTTGTGCTCCTGAGGAATCCTGGCCACCATAAGGGCACAAACTCGTGATGTGTGAATGACGTGAACATTTACCACTCTGGTGTCATGTAAGACATTTTAAACAAAAAAACAAAACAAACAAACAAAAAAGCAATCATTTAGATTTTTCAAAAGGGCAGTTGAGTCTTCCATGGAGGAACAGAAAACCTAATGACTTATTTCTATACTGTATGCTCCATCTGTCTCTCGCTCCGCCTGTCCCTCTCTCTGTTGGTCTAACTCACTCTGTCTGTCTCTCACTTTGCCGATCTCCCTCCCTCTGTCTGTCTCTTGCCCTGTCTGTATTTCACTCCATCTCTCTCTCCCGCTTTCTTTCTCTCTCACTCCTTGTCTCACTTCATTCTTACTCTTTTGTCGTTTGTCCATCATCTGTCTCTCACTCTCTCTGTCTGTTGCTCTGTCTGTTCCTTGCTATCAGTCTCTCTTTCTCTCTATCTCTCACTTCGTCCATATCTCACTCAGCGTTTTACTATATCTGTCTTTCATTTTATCAGTCTCTTGCTCAGTCTCTGTCTGTCAGTCTGTATCTCACACATCAGTCTCTCGCTCTGTCTCTTGCTCTGTAGTTTTCTCCTTCTGACCCTCACAAAATTTCCTGCTCAGTCTCTCGCTCATCCTCATTCACTCGTTCTCGTTTCCTCTTATTTTCTATGGAAGACTGTGATGGAGAGAATTTGCTGATGCAGTATAAAGACGATGTTTATTTCAGGAGCATTCTGTCCTCAGTGAATAAATCAGTGTTGAAATGACAGAGAGAACGGATGATTGCAGCTCGTTAGTTATTAGTACTCGCCTGATAAAAGATGTATTGAAGAAAAGAAAAGAAACAGGATGAACAGTTAGTCTGAGGATTATTTAATCCAGCTCACACCACAGCATTGATAATTTCTTAAATCAGAGAGTGGTGATAAAATTTCTGTAACAGCTGGCAGTGATTGTAGCGTGTTCCGATATGTTATCATTTACATTATACCTTATAGCTCTAGTGTCAGCACTTTGTGGCGGTCCACATTCCACATTATTTTATATGTAACTTTATAGCATTACATACATCCAAATAATCCTTAAATTAGATTTCCTCTTTGGGTTTAAATGTAAATTGGGATTAGCATATTAGCATTAAAGCGCTACACCAGCACAGCACCGTCCTGCAATCTGTCCCTGCTCCTGGATTTAGCTCCAAGATTCCACGAGCAAACACCAGAATTTATCATCTGTGAAGCGTTTCCTATCACTAGCTGCAGAGTGCGCATTTGTTTGTTAATTACAAGTCGTGAAGAACATCGCCGGTTTAATTTTTTTTTTCCCCCACCGGCGCTGACGATACTCAGTTCTTTCGCCATCTGCCTAGCGCCGTTTCCGAGCCGGCCTTTAAAAGCAATGTCCCGTAGCATGTGAGTGCTACTTAGCACTGGATTTCTGGGGTTTTCCTCATCATTATTCCTCCAATACGGTGCTCTAAGGCCCTTGGACCAGAGAGCTCGTGTCCCTGGAGACTCCTCTAATGTGTTCTCGTTCCCTTGGTCCCCATGCTAATGGTCTCTTTTTCACCGGAGTGCGTGCGCTAGACTAGAAGCCTGCCGAGAGACACTTTCAAATGCAATTTAAAGTTGTGATGGGAAGTGAATCTCCTCCAGCCCGGCTCTCTCTGTCCACTGATCTCTTCATAACCCATCCTTTTGAGCTTATATATTTTTTTTCGACCGGGCTTATTTTTGGCTAGCTGAAATTGCTTCTTTCGCACCTCATAGAAGACGGCAGGTTAATATTCAGACGTGTGATCCATGTGCGATTATGAATCAAAAATATGGAGAGCTTTTTTTTTTTTTTCACATTTAATCGTAAACTTAAAAATTTTATAATTTTAAGTAGAAACTTATGTCTTTTTCACTGCAGGTTTTTTTAATGAAGATTTTTTTAAATTCTTTTAACGTCATGTAGTGTAGGATAGTGTGTAAGACTTGGATATTGAGTATTCAGGGAATAAACTGCTAGTTGCAGTGGTAGAGGAGGAAGAAAACACTTCATGACGTACTGTAGATGTTTAGAAAAATAATTACAGCAGTACCTCTGCATACAAATTAAATCTGTTCCGGAGGCAAGTTCTTAAGGTGCAAAAAAAAAAAAGTAAACTCATTTTTATTGGCTTTCCACTGATGCAAACGTTTTGATCAGCTACTGGAAGTACGCACAACCGGTTCAGTCGCTCGTAGCTGAGAATGATTCGTATGCCAAGGCAAATTTCTTAAAAAAAAAATTTATTTTATTTTTTTATTATTATTACTGTTATTATTATTTTAAGCTATGTGCGAAGGGGCTTGGTGGCATGATGGTATAGCTGTTTGCCCTGTAGCCTCACACCTCTGTGGTCAAGGGTTTAAATCCCACCTCGGGTCTGAGTGTGTGAAGTTTGCATGTTCTCCCAATGCTTGTTGGCTTTTCTCCAGGTACATTCCTTCCTTCCATAGATTATGCTTTCCATCTACATGCAGATTATGCTAATTGCCTGTAGTGTGTAAGTGTGTGTTTGCATGTGTCTCCTATGATGGAGTGGCACCCCATTCATGGCGTACACCACCTTGTGCCACGAGTCTCTTTGGATAGGCTCCAGGCCTCCCGTGACCCTGTACTGTATACAGGATGAGCGCTACAGCAAATGAATATATGAATGAACAAAGGGACTTTGCTGAGTTGTGCAAGTTTGTACTCAGAAGTTTTCTTCAGTTGATGGATAGCATCTGGAGCACACAAAAAAAGAAAAACTGACATAGCTTTCCCTCTTCTGTCTCAGAGAACATGGCTCTTCGTCAAAGTTAATCCTTAATTATGTCGTGTAATTTCTAAATATTCCACAATCTGTTTTCCGTCATAGGGGAACAACCCATCACTCGAGGATTCGCTGCTAATGATAAGCTGTCAGAGGTGCAGCTGTCTGGAATAAATTTTGGAGAGCCGTCATCAACAGGAATTCCCCAAACAACTGAGCCACAATGGAGCAGGAAAAAAAATAATTAGATAAATAAATGAATAAAATAATGTAAAGGAATGTTTCAATCAACAGCAAAAAGAATAGTGAGATTGTGAGATTTGAATAAACAGGAATACCAACATTCCCCCACATTCACAACCAGTCACAGATGCATTTTCAGCAAGAACACACGTCTGATAACGTTACGTCGTCTTAAACAACAAGCCGTCTCTGCAGTAATCACTTCTAAGTCGTTCTGAATCGCCTCTGAACCGTTCGTGTCGTTCTGTTCACGGCTAACATGAGCTTCAAAGCCAACTACATTCTAACACAAGGCTGAATCCCAAATCCCCCTCTGACCCCTGATCAAGGACACTTGGGTTGTGGAACAAGAGATTGTACACCCTACAGTACATAGTGCACTAGCTTTTAATTTAATATTATTTGGGATTTAATCCTAGAACTCTGGAAATTAACGGAGCTGATATTCTAAAGTGGAAAAAGTGTAAATATAATAGCTAAAGGGATTTTTCTTTCCCAGATTATTTATCTATTTATTTATTCATTTGATGAAACTTCTGTATTTTGTATTTATTAAAGGCATTGATCTACACATATGTTTGATATGGATATTAACAATCCCCAAACTGGATGCGTCAGTTCATAAAACATCTGGCGACTTTAGTGGTGTGATGATATTGTTATTATTTTTATTTTTAGGGGGGGAGGAGGGTATCCCAACTCTGAATACCAGGAACTTTACCCACAGAAAATATTAACGTCACTCACCACAGCTCTCTGTATCGATCTGACTTTTATTCATTTCACTTATCAATCTAGATATCAAATTTTCATTTATGTACCTGTAGTATTAAAGATAAATGACAATGTTTTGATGCCATGTGTTAGTAACATTCACATTGTGCTCTTGTGAGTTTCAGAAAAACATTTTCCCTCCAATGTCCTTAAGGACCGTTCTTTAATCATTTCTTTAATCAGCCCAGGTTTTGAGGTGTTATCTCTGACTCTGGATCAATAGGATAAATAATGTTCTACATCCCAAGTGGAGGGTCAGTGCATTTCTTTTTTTTCCCCCTATCACCACCATCACACAAGAGCAGCAGATAAATGCCGCCGATCCGTCCCGTCTGAGCCGATCAAAATCTGCCACCCAGGGTCGATCTGCTCCTAATCCCTTAAGCTTCAAAGCAGCAGCTTTAAAATAGAATGCATTCAGAAAAAAATATAATGAGATTTTGTCAATATGTTCTATAATGTGTTTTTGTTGTTGATGTTGTCATGTAGCAATACGACTTAGCGACTGGAACGGAAATCATTTGAGTAGCCACAAGCAGTTACCTGTTAAACCCGATATATTTAGTTTTGCTTCATATTCACCCTGAGAGGCTCCACCCTCCAGAAACCAAAGATCTGTTTTACATCAATTAAACTGTGAGGAATGTTGGACTGCAGAGAATAATGAAGTGTAGAGAGGTGTATGAAATAGTGCAGAAATGCCAAAGTGTAGTGATTCCTGAAGTGTATGGAATGCCAAAGTGTGGAGAACATGAAAATGTATGGAATGCCAAAGTGTAGGGGTTTCTGAATTGAAAGGATTTCTGAAGTGTACCAAATGCTGAAGTGTGCTGACGAATACTGATGCAAAGAGAATACTGAAGTGTAATGCAGAGGTGTTATTAATACTGATGTAAAGAGAATGCTAAAGTGTAACGTGAGTGAGTGATAGGATTGGTGAAGTGTACAGAATGTCGAAGCATAGGGAATGTCGGAGCACTGAATCAAGAATGCCAAAGTGTAAGAAATACTTGAGGGTAGGGAAAGCTGAAGTGCAAAGATTCCCTGAATGAAGTAATTCCTGAAATGTAAGGATTCCGGAAGTACAGAGAATGTCAACGTGTAAAGGATCCTGAAGTGTAGTTAATTTTGAAGTGTCAGGAATAGCAGAATGGGTAGAATATTGAAGTGTAAAGAATACTGAAGTGTCTGGAGAATGTACACTGGAGAATCAAAATCCTGACCTCCGGCAAAAGGTGAACTGCAGCATTTCATATCCACAGAATAAAAGTAAGTTACATTTATATGTTAAAAGCTAAAAAAAAAAGAGAAGGTCCCCTCAGTATGATAAAAGATCATTGCTGTATATATTTGGAGATCATCTGCATAACTTTTTACAGCCCCAGTTTACTGTGAGTTTTATTGTTCAGGGAGCCGTGTGACTGCAGAACGAACAGGCTGCTCTCTGACAAATGCTTTGTACAGGGATGTAATGTTGTCCAAGGGACTTTCTCAGTGAGCTCGGGTCTCATTTTTCACGCCTTCTCCTCTCGGTTCATTCGCACACCTATAGTAACAGGTGAGCTACAGCAGGCAGGGGAAATCGGCAACAATATGGCTCTGGGTTCATTAATAAAAGTAATGGTCATGATCATTTTGATAATAACCATCTGTGAACGGTGAAATGTCCAGGATTGATGGCGTATTTGGATTTTTGATGTCTAACACCTGCTACACAGGCAGGCTTAGTCCTGAAGTGAACTTTCAAACTTTGCAGGAAGAAAACCAAGACAAATCCAATAAACCTTTTACAATTAGAAAGAATGAAGATTGTGGCTGGATGTTGGGTGTGGCACAAGCACTCGCTGACATTGACGATCTCTAGTTTTATTCGCTGTGACTCCGGTTTGTTGTCTTCTTGAGGTCTCATCCGTCTCATCGAAAGCCTCATTGTGTGCTTATTAATGCTTAATTCCAAAAGATTCGGAGTGTCTAATAATCTGTGATGGATTGTAATGTAGCTTTGTCAGCTTCAATTTGGGTGGTCATATTTACTCAATAGAGCACCAACTAGCTTACTTTCAGAATTATGTGCAGAAAATGAAGCTTAGTGGAGGAAAAAGAGCCACATGCTGCTGCACGCTAATCAGATGTCAGCTGTGGTTAGCCTTTAGAATGGCCTGATGAAGGAACGCGGAGAGGAGAAAAATAGATTGCCTTATGTGAGCCACGATTCACTGTGTGAATGTACAGGTATTGCATGATTTTTTTCATCTTTATTTATCTATAGGCTTCATTTGGATCATAAATCCATAACAAGGAGTACGCTCTGAGATAAGAGTTTGTAAAAAGTTCAGAAGGTTATCTGTGTACTGAATTAGATGCAGGCATAGCATCACACATCATCTAATGTTCATATACGTACATTTAAAAACAATTAAGACGCCACAAAACATTATAAGCTTGTTATAAAAAATTATAATTAAAGAGGTTATTGACATAAATAAACCAATAACTGAATATACTAAAGGCGTTGAAGAGCATGAAGAGTAGAAAGGCTGTTGGTCATGATGACATACCTGTGGAGGTATGGAAGTGCTTAGGAGAGGTGGCAGTAGAGTTTCTGACTAGTTTGTTTAACAAGA
>JAQQZT010000023.1:1684074-1700835 GCA_030068275.1 Clarias platycephalus
CAGCTCAGCTCTGTCGGGTGAGGAGAAGTGTAGAGTGTGTGTGTGTGTGTGTGTGTGTGTGTGTGTGTGTGTGTGTGTGTGTGTGTGTGTGTGTGTGTGTGTTGGAGTATTGAATGTCTCCAGATGTCTGCCTTTTAACATCGTGGCTCGGTTTCTTTGGCACGCAATTAGGCCGAGAAAATAATGTGAAAAGAGGCTCGTAAGAAAGACGTCCAAATGAAGCAGCTCATTAATTGTGTTCTTCAGAGGCACCAGCTGCGATGGACTTGTTCTCTCCTTCAGGCCGAGCTACAGATGGGAATCGATCATCATACGCCTTTTCGAAACCCTTTTCCTTAATGATAATAATAATAATAACAATAATAAAACTAATAATAAATCAATCATCTCTTAGAAGAAGCACATCTGCAAGTTAATAGAATTATAAAAAATAAAAAAAAAAGTGTGTAGAATCAAAACCTGAATGGACGACGTCTTTTAGGAGGAATGAATTTTTTTAAAAGTCTTGAGTAAAATAGACACCGATTTAATTAACCAGAAATTCAAAGGTACTCTAATCAATTATGAAATATTCCATTTGGTGTGACAGCAAAAGTCAATTTAGAAAATTTTAAAAGTGTTTGGTGCTGTTAATAAATGATTTAGTCATAATTGCAAAAGAACCACGGGACCGCGATGTCGAACCCATTCAATCAGACGAGGTTTACAGAACGACTTCACCGTTTCCACAAAAGCAATCACAGGAAACAAACCTTTTCTTCTTTTCTTTTCTTTTCTTTTCTTTTCTTCTCTTCTCTTCTCTTTTCTACACACATTCATCATCTGTTCCATCTTTGATATACGATCCCGAGTCCTGCAGCTATGAATAACAAACACGAATAACCTTTTGTGCGTATTGACTTGTGATTAATTATGTAATACAATCAAGATTTTTAGGCTGAATTGCTGTAATTGCGAGTGTGTGTTCAGTGATTAGCATGCACATTTATACAAGCGAGTTTGGTGGAAATGTGTCTTTTAATTCTGTATATTATGTGAGATTCCAGATTGCGTGCCAGCTGTAAGACTGTCTCTGCCTCCACGTCATTATTTTTATGAACTTCATATTAAATTTAATGTTCTCACATAAGGTTTGGGATTCCTGAGTGTCTGTGTTGATTTGTGTCAGTAATTAAGAGAAAATGATCCTGATGAGTAAATACAGCGCCTGGTCAAAAAAAAAAAAAAAAGTAGTTCACTGTTGGGATTTAAATAAGGAAACACCTAAGAGCTTTTGATTGTATAATCAGTGCAGTGATTAATATGTTTATAGCTTTAACACTAACTGATGCACTGAGGAGCTTCTCATCCCCGCAACGTGAAAAAGATGTTTCATTTAGGTCATATTATCATGCTGCAACAAGAAAAGACAACATTAGTACACTAGAATTAAGGTATGAACTGTTCAACACACAATCACTGGAAACATACAGTAGTGCTGAACTCTGAGCGTGATGGGAGATCATTTAAATGCTTGGTGATGTCACATGGTAAAAAATGTCCAGTAGAAATCAGAGCTTTGTTTAATGGTAAAAATAAGAGAATGTCCACACACACATACAGTGTGATGAGAACTCACGGGATTGGGAATAAACAGCTGTGTTCATAAGAAAACCACTTGTTAATGAGAGTCATCAGTAAAAAAAGGCTTCAGTTTGTTAGGGAGGATAAAGACTGGACTTTGGAGTTATAGAAAAAGGTCATGTGACCCGATGAGTCCAGACTGATCCTATTCCAGAGTGATGGGCGTGTCAGAGTAAGAAGGGAAGTACATGAAGCGATGCACCATCATGCATAGTGTCCACAGTACAAGCCTCTGGAGACAGTGTTATGATCTGTAGTTGATCAGTTACTCCGGTCTAGACTCAGCAACGTTATGTGGCAATAAAATGAAGTCAGCTGACCACCTGAATGTACTGAATCACCAGGTTATCACATCTATGGAGTTTTTCTTCCTCCCTGATGGCACGGAGCATATTCCAGGACTCAGAGTGTGTAAAAGTGCTTCTTTATATTTCTCACTTAAATTTTTAATAATTCTTAGGCACACTTAAGGACGAATCCACGAAATAATCTGTGTTTAGAAGAGTACTTACTAGAATATGTTTCCTAAAGTTGCCACTTTATTCGTAATAAACCCTAAAATAATCCCCTCTCACTCTGCAGCATTTCTCTAAATTTGCACAGACTCTCAGCAGGATCCCGCACTGACAGAACCTCGTCCATCTTCTCCATCTTGTGTTCACGGCTTTTGGGGAGCATAAACTAAAAAGCGGCGGTCTCGCTCGCTCCCGGTGGCAGAGAGACGTCGTGTGATGGATGCCTGCGGAAATAAATACTAAATGACGGGTAATTAGGGACACCTGAGGAAGATTAGACATCGCGCGCACACCTGGGGAAACTCGCAGCCATCCATCCATCCATCCGTCTGATAGCATCGGGGTACGGCGCTGATGCAGGATGCAAAAGACTGAGAGAAAGCAAGGAGAGAGAGAGAGGTAAATCAGATATGACAGGCTGCTCTGACCTTATTCCACGCTTTTAGGGGGTGGTGGGGGTTTCCAAAAATCTCGCACCTGAGTCAGGGAGAAAAATCTGATGAGACTTTCTGATCACATTTCACGCCACTGATGCGAAGGTGACCATATCTTCATTATGATCATAATTGAGATTTATTTACATACCGGAAACTGCGTTTTTTTTTTACAATTAGTTTAATCACAGAGCATCCTACTTAGCTCAGGATACGTCCATGCTGCATGTATGTGTTTGTGTGTGTCTTCACCTTTTCCACTCGTTACGGTTAAATTTCTGGTTTTGATGTCTGTACATTTTATCACAGTGGGATCCGTGCTCGGCCTTTGAGGCTTCTCACGCTCGGTTGCTAAGGCAGCTGCTGGAAAACAATGAGGGCTGTTTCTCACTACCAAGAATGTGAAGAAAAGACTTGACTTCCTGCGGAGAGTTTTCTAGTTACCTTGTAAGGAAAAACTCGAAAGGAAGGAAGATCTGAGAACAATGCAGGAAGAGATTAAGATGCACTTTAGTGTCGGTTTTATTTATTTTATTATTTTTCAGAAAGAAGGGACCACATCTTGTCAACTTATTTACATAAACACCAGCTGTATGATGGGAAAGTTTATTAAGATTTATTTAGATTAGTCTCATTAACCATGACCGGGACAAAACCAACCAGTGCAGCAAGGAGGCTTGACCGGGAAAAAAAATAATAAACCTTCGTTAAAGGTCCCATATTTCACTACAGACTGTGTGCGTGCATGTGCGTGCATGTGCGTGTGTGTGTGTCTTCACCTGGCCCAGCTGAAAACTAAAAACTAAAACTGATACTGATACTTTTAAAAAGATTATTTTACTCCTTCTGCAAATGCAAATTCAGTGTCTATGTACGTAAATGAACTACTGCAGAGCCACACCCACAAAAGAACAGATCAGAGCTGAGCAACAAGCTGGGGTAGGGGATCTTCACATTAGAGGGAAAATCAAAGATAAACAATGGGAAAAAATAGATAAAACATCATGGATTTTTTTCCACATTTTGTTTGCACATTAGAGATCCTTCTAAATATCTAACCATGCCTAAAAGGTAAATTTGGCATAATAGGTGCCCTATAATCTTCCACATTTTACAGAATTTATTCATGTTCAGATTTGTTCTATCATAGTGATAGTCAGACATAAGCTTTAGTTTAGATTGTGTAAGGAGTAGCTGTGTGTTTATATGCATATATATATATATATATATATATATTTTTTTTTTTTTTTTTTTTTTTAAACATCTCGATCTCAGAAAAAGAATATGGTTGCAATCAATCTTCTATACAACACCTTCTATACAATCAATAGCCATGTCCTATCACAGGGATATTGTACATTGCATAACTTCATATCCAGCGTACTGTTGATTGCTTTGCACACCACACTCTGCTCCAGTCCAGTTTAACCATGCTCACCTCTATCACTCTATTATATAAGATCAATACGTGTTACTCCAGTAGATGGTAAAATCCTTACATTACATAAAGAGTTAAAATTATTGATTCCGCATCAGTCTTATTCATATAGCAAAGTAGTAGAGCTGACATTAGGTTGGTGTTGAACATGGCAAACTGAGCATTAGAGTAAATCTGGATACATTGACATGCATATGTGCACCCCTGACACTCACACCCATATGACCCATTCCAGATTTATTCTCTTTGATCTTATAATAAACTCCACTCTTATCTTCTGTGAAGGTTTTCCACTAGGTGTTGGAAGGTGTCTGTATGGATTTGTGTATATTCAGTTCAACTAGAAGAGCATTATTAAGCTCAGGCACTGATGTCGGGGTGTCGAGGAGGCTCGAGCTTCAGTTCATCCCAAAGGTGATGCTTCAGTGGGGCTCTGTGCAGGACACTCAAGTTCTTCCACTCCAATATATCCTTAACACACCATGTCTTTTGGAACTGGCTTTGTGGATCTCACAGGGGCATTGAAATGCTATATGTGAGTTTGTTTAGTTCCTCTTACAGTATTTCCACTAAACTGTAATGCTAGAGCACACAGAGACAGTCTAGACAATTGTGTGTGCTTCTACTGTATACAACTTTGTTGTAATAGTTTTAGGACACTACACATATGGATGTGACGGTCAGGGGTGCATTAAATGTATACATCAGCCACTGTTTGGTTCCAAATGGAAATATATTTGAATTTCTGGTCCAACACATCTAAAATAATCACCCAGCGCTTCTTGTCACATACACCAACCAGACCTAAGAATTAAACTCTCTCTCTCTCTCTCTCTCTCTCTCTCCCTCTCTCTGAGTAAAGTGCCTACTTTAATCTGTAATAATCTTGGCCATGGCTCGTCAGCTCAACCTTGCTTGTTAGATCGACTCTCTGTCCTCTTTTTTCTCTCTGTTTACTGCAGATTTACAGTCCTATGAAGACAACAACCTGCCAGGTATTCCACCCAACTCCTGATTGAATAATGACCCCTTTAATTGCTCTGCCTTTTACAATTTTCTTCACACCGTAATTGCTAATGAAATGCTGCTTAATTAGTTTTTTTTTTCTTTTTCTTTCATTCCAGTTGATCAGAGACATTACTGTGTGCGGAGAAGTAAACATTATTTATTCTGTTTGGATTCCACTTTGTTCATGAATAGGCTTGTTAGGTTAAAGATCGTCGCAAGGTCTCACTGAGAAATAAAAGCCCATGTAGAATAATAATCTTGATAAGAAAAAGCACTCAAATTTCTTGCTTTCATACTTTTTTATGACAATTATATAACCAATACTAGCTGGTGGAAATTTCAGTTAACAGATATGGATTTTTTTTATTTTTTACTCTCGAAATTAAATGAAGACTAACAACCTGTGAGGTTCCTTACCTGCCAAATGCCAACAATTACAATATTTGTTATTTAACATACTAAACATCATACATTTCTTCCATTTATAGTTACATTTAATGTCCATGAATCATCTTCCTGTTCTCGCTTATGCTATAGCAGCTACACACACACACACACACACACACACACACATTCCCTCACCAGCCTCTTTTTGTTCCTCTCTTTTCCAAGCCAAAAATGAAACATAAAAGCTGCTTATCATTTTCCACAGAAACCACATAACATCCTGAAAAATCAGAAAACCATCTTTACCTCTGACACTGGAGACTCATTCCATAAATCTATAGAAATGCTGACACATTCAGACGTTTCTGTTATAGAAACTAAATTAATAGACCAATTGGAATTCAGAATATGTGAATGAGACTTTTGCTCCAAATTAAACCTGTGTTTGTGCCAGTGTGTACATGTGTGTACGTGTGTGTACATGGCTTTCAGTGTGTGTGATTCCTCTTTTCACTCATTTATCTGAAAGCATCCAGCTGGGCTATGGTGTGTTTTCACAGAAGCGTTTCAGAGAGTTTATTGTGTGTGTTGTGGCACAGCGGTACTCTGGGGAACTGGGCCTTCTTTTTCGGCCCTTCTCTAGGATCCAGCTGAAATGCAAACCTGCCCATTGTGCGACGATGAAAAGGCAATATAATCTATCGCCGTGTGTGTGCCAAGCCCCACTGAGTCCCATTCAAACACAGACACACAGCTTGGTGCCGGATCGTGTGTCGATTCCTTCTGAATGCTAAATATGAGGTAATAATGTGGCTACCGTTGGTGTATTAACCAAAATCTTTGGCCTGGCTGCTGGAACGCGAGGCTTTGTTATACTTTCTTTTAGATATCACATCACTCTCGGGTGGAAGGACAGGGGGGGAAGTGGGATCCAATTTGTCTCTCTGAATACGCTGTCCAGCGCAATAAAGAGGAAAAAAATATAACAGATGGAGCTACAAACAAACAAAAAAGCAGAGAGAACGCTTTGGCTTTAAACCCTGAAATTGACATTCGGAGCCAGCAATCGAACAACAGTTGGCCGTTCTCCCATAAAATTCTAAATGTATATTCATACCATGTTTAAAAAATTCAGGCTATTTTTCCCGTCTCGTTCGCTTGTTTCTCCCCTCTGCCGCCTGCCTCGCCTGTGATGAATCTCAATTACAGCAAGGTCACCTTTCATTCGCTTGATCTCTCTGTTGCTTTATTGAAACTGGCAGTACTTCCACACTATTATGGTGCACTTATTGACAGGCCGTTCCCTCTCCAAACAAGACTGACAAAAAATGTGCAAGAGTTACTGGCTCCGCTCTAATTTTGGGTGACAGAATTGGCGCGGGATTGTCATAGCCCGGCTAATGGCCGTATAGTAATCTCTCGCCGTGCTCTCGGGTGATGCGAGGCCGGCCAGTTTATACGCCGCTGTTTAACAAACCAGACTCGGGATAGGCTTCACGTTTTTAATAAACATTCATGATCCTGGTCAAAAAAATGAGCATACACAACAAAAGATCAAAACCAGACATAGTGTTGAGTGTAGTGATGAGAGTTAGCAAAGAGGCGTTAGCATAGCATGGAAGAAGAAGGTGGAATAACATGAAATCAGAACTATCAATCTGTGTCAAGAATTCACTGATCTATAGGTTTTGTGTGGTTATGAAGTACTTGACCAGGAACAGGAAACGGAAGTGATCAACATAAAGTAGATAGAGATCACCTTGGCTCAAGGTGACCTCTGCTGGTGTGGAGAAGCATTGTCCTGGGCTACTTTTTGGAAAAAATTATAATTAATTAATAATAATAATTATTATTAGTAATTATTTATATAACTGAGATGTAGAAATTTCCACATTATCTTAGCTTGAGGCATTTTAGTAACATCTATGCTCACTCGATAAAGCATTTGTTGTCTTTTTTAGTTACCATATTCAATAACTTGAAAATAACTGAATGTGCTTTATGAGGACATTTCAACCCTACTTTGTTTCTTCTTTTTTTAATACCGTAAGAGCAAATTAAAAAGCACCCAGAGATGCAGTTCCTTTCCTTCATGAGCATTTCACTTCATATCATACTGTGTATGACTGTGTACTGTATGTGACGAATAAAATTTTATTTTAGAATTTAGAATTTTTTAGTTGATGTCTTTGTCTAGGAGCAATTCAAGCGCACTTGCATTTTTAATATAATTTAACATTTTTAATATAATCTATAATCTATACTTACTGTAGTTGCAAGTTATGATAGTTATCTGCACAACTTGCTGTGGAGCTTATTTTGTTTTATAATAATAATAAAAATAATAATAATATCCACAGACACGCTGATCAATGCAAAAAGGGTCTGATGTTAATTAATGCCAAAATCCTGAGATTTAACTTCCTTGGCTTTCTGCTCACACTTTATTTCTTTTTTCTGTCCCATATTATAGACTCATCAGGTCTTCAAGTGCAGAGTCTATCAGGTTTCCGAGCCATGTTTATTCCTCTGTAGTCAAACCTGTTTATCCGTGCATCGACCTTTATCTGGTAGCCGGCCGGCCTGTCTATTGAGCATTGATTGTTTATATCGAGTCCAACATGTTCTACAGTTTCCCGCTTGTACATGGTTTTGACCTTTAGGTTGTATCCTGGATTATGCCTTAGGAAAGCTTACATGTGAGTTCAAACTTTTAGTACAGTTTACTTTTAAGAGGCTAGCTTAGTAGACTTTAAGGTATGTAACCGGATTTTAAAATAAAAGAAGTGTTGCCTGCAAAGAAAATCACAGCAAAGCAGCTGGGAAAGAAATCAAGCCAAATATACTCCGATGGCCCTGACGCAGCAGTTCCACAGTGTTTTTTTTATTTGCTTTAATACAATATTATAACAATTGTATATGAAAGAGTGTGTTAAGAACCACAAGTTGCCAGGGAGGTGGGTAAAGTACACAAATTCTGCACTTGAGTCAAAGTTGAGATTCCCCAGGGCAAATGTTACTGAAGTAAAAGTAGAAGTCCTCCAGTTACTTGTGTAATTGAGTAAAAGTACAGAAGTGCTCACCTTGAAGTACAGTATAACAAGTGCACGGCTTGAATTAACTCATAGCAGGCTTTTTCATAGTTGAAATCTCTCTCTCTCTCTCTCTCGCTCTCTCTCTCCTTCGTAATTGTGAATGTGGTGTTGTGCTGTTTTCATCGCTATCTGCAACCTGCTTTGGATTTTAAACATCTGTTAGGTTATTAATATTAGGCATGTCTCATAGTATCTTATTAGGAAAGATAAATTGTGGAATTACGCATAGTCAGCAGGTGGTGAAATTCCTGCTTCAAATACTACAGACCACTGTGGTTACGTAACGCAATGTCGTGAAAAAATGTAAGTAAGTAGAAGTACAGATATTTGCTGCTCTTTTTAAGTGGAGTAACAGTTAAAATATCCTCTAATACAGTACATCCACTCAAATAAAGTACAGATACATGACATATGTGGTTAAGTACAGTAATGAAGTTCATGTACTCAGTTGTACCTTCTACCTCTGTGAGTTGCACATGACTACAAAATTCCACTTGACTATTAAATATCAGAGGATATCTGCTTACAAATAAGATGATCCGGACTTGATGGAACTTTTTATACTTCTCTAGACACTGCATTTCCCGTCCAAACAAAGTCTGGAAGCAACCATAAGAAGGGTTGTATTGATGGCCTCCACACTGGCGAAGTGATGTTACATCCTTAAATAATATGATATAATGTATTTATTTTTATTACAGTGTATCCCAAAAGGAAATGTAGTTTGTTTGTGGCTGTTAATCAGCATCTAACTGGTCAGATGAAAAAGGCTTAAAATAATTTTACCTTTTGATTGTTTTTCCACTAAGTTTGTACTTTGAAAAAGATGAGTAGTAAATCTTTTGTTGTTGTTGTTGTTGAAATGACTAGTCATGCAACAGCTAGTCATTGGGAGTTGAGACACAGCTATAAGGGTTAAATCCAGCGATATGAGACAAACAGCACAGTTTACTCTGCTGTTCATGTCATGGACACACTGCTGGGTTTTATTTACCGTCAAAAGTGGAACTGGGGCTAAGAAACTCAAGAGTGTGTGTAAAAATCTATGGCACTATTTGACCAAGCTGAGTCCAGTGGTCCATTGCTCTCCAGGCCATATCGATCCGCAGTAGGATTGTTTGACCCTGTTTACAGTCTGAGGTAAAGGAGGCACGTCTCCAAGACCTGCAGAGAGCTGAAAATGTCAGCCAACACCAGATACGGCTCAGAGAACGAAGGGCACATTATTGAGTTAATCCTGGAGAGAGGGAAATTCTAGCCCACAAAGAGCACCTGGGTCTCACGGAGTCATTACAACAGAGGAATGGTGTTTTCTTCCCAGCAAATAGATCTATTATGCACCGGAAACATCACCTTTGGCGACTTGGCCACTAAAACACACCCTTCTGTCTTGAGATGAGTTTCCCAGAAGTGAAGAATTATAGAATTGGGTAAAAATAAGTGGAAAACAATCTCACGGATCTGAGAGTGCACACTCTTTGTAATGCACTGAGCTCCTGTTTGTGGCTGCAGGATAGCCATAAGTTATGGTGTGACATCCTGAGATTTGATAAAAGGAGACCGGAGAATGCTTTGAAACTCATCTATCTGTGGTTCAAATCAAACCATGATCGCAGGTGATGATTTTCATCCTTCTCCGTAGGAAAAATCCTTCGGCAAAACAAAGTAAAAGATATGGCAGGAAGTTCAGGTTTAGCTAACACCATCCTCTCAGCCATCCATGTCGCACATGTACACACAAACCTCTTGTAGCATGAAAAGAATGAAAATGTGTGCCGAACCTTGTGAAATGATCTCCTCTCTTTCATGCTGGCGCAGCTGGATTGAGTCGGAGAAGGTGAAAGCCGTCAGCCTGATCACAGATTCAGGTTTTAGGGGCTTTGTAGTCATCTGAAATGGAGCTTCTTACACACTGTACAGAGAAAGGCAGTAAAATGGGTTTGAAAAAAAAAAAAGAAAGGGAATGCATTTGCCAATTCTAGGACTCTTTTATAAAGGCCCTGAGAACATCATTTACTCAGCTAAATCAGTTTAACAAAGAGCAGACTACTCAAATCACTCATCATGTCTTGATGTGATGGACAGGAAGAGGATAAAAGAGCAAATTAATAGCACTATAATGGATGGTAATTTCAAAGAATGGTTAAAACTAGCACATTTATAGAACACTCATTATATTGTCCCTGCAGAGAAGTTTATAAAAGTTCTATGTAGCAGTGTACAACTAGTTGCAGATCAGTAGAACCTCTTGAGGAATGCTTGAGGGTCCATTTTTAATGTATCATCTTTATTATAGGGATGAACAACCTCAAAACCTTCATGGGTTTGTTTGTTAAGGAGCCAATCTCAGGAGACTTCTGGCACAAGGCAGGATACACCCTCAACAGGGTCCCATGCCATCGCAGGGCATACACACACACACACACACACACACACACACACACACACACACACACACACACACACATAGTGATTCACACACTACTGGCAATTTGAGAACATCAATTAGCCTAATCTGCATGGAGAGCAGCACAGTGGTGCAGTGGTTAGCACCGTGGCCTCGCACTTCCAGGGTCGATGGTTTGATTACCACCATGGGTCTGTGTGCATGAAGTTTGCATGTTCTCCCCGTGCTTGGTCTACAGGATGAAGCAGTATAGACGATGAGTGAGTGAGAGTTTATCCAGGAGAATGAAACCATACATGTACTAATGCTAAGACTTCAACCTGAACCTGTCTCCCTGATATCTTTTCTTTTTCAGCTAGTTTATGTAATTACATTACACTATTATAAAAATATATAATTTAGATTTTTCATCCAAGGAATAAATTCTGTAAATAAGTATAGAAAACTAAACACATCCTTATCTGTAGTGCTAGCACTTTCCATCTTAATGAACCATGACATTAGCTCTCCTACTGCCTAGCAAAATATTTCCAGATAGCCGTATCTATCAGTTAACTAGCTGTTGAACTACAGTCCAAACTTTAGGAGTGTTCTCTATTCTTAGAAGTTCTTGAACATTCTTTTTTTCTCTTTTTTACAGTCCATAACCTTACTGAAGTTACAGAAGAGTTACTGAAGAAGCTAGTCTGTTCTCATCTTTTTCTTCTCTCCTAGCTCTGTGACTCTTCCAGATCCTCAGATCAGTTTCGATCAGATATATTTCTTCTTGGATTTTTTATTTTTTTATTCCCTGGTTCCCTCTGTAGAGGCACACTTGGCTCAGATGCGTTTCCTCATGTGACCCAAGAGGTGCATCAATGTTTAATGGCTCACTGGCTGCTCCTCAGGTATAGTGTATGTTTAATGCCGCTCAGACTGGGCTCTGCTTTAGCGGGCATTGTATAATGTTTTATTCAAGGGTTCGGCAGGTTAAAGTTTCCCCAGGCCACCTCCCGTGTAATTCCCTTAGTTGAAATATCAGGGTGACGAACCATTGGCTCCTCATGGAGGATCAGAGACAGGAAAGCATGCTGATCGGATGGCAATTCCTGCTCCATATCCGTGTCTGTGTCAGGGAGAGATAGTAGTCGAGGTGGCAGGGAGGACGGGGTGGACGTCTTTATTTTCATTTGGATAGCTTAGAAAACCCAGATGTGTCCCAGTCTACTGCAGGCCGTCGATATATTTATCTTACTCGAGCCAAGTGACAGTTCGTTTAGCCTCTATTTCATTTCATCCTTGGCGACAAGAACAACAAAACAAAATGAATGGAAATGGAGGATTTTTTTACCAGTGGTGCAGAAAGAGGAAACGAGAGATAGCTATAGAGACAGATGTAATATAAATGCTTTATGTATGACCAGTGATTGAAGGCCAGGGGCTAGTGAGGTCCCATCCTCATGCCCTTGAACAAGTGAATAAATCAGCCCACAATTAGGGGCCCTGATTTCATTTAGGCAACCTCAAAAGGCTCTTGAGGCAGATCCTGGCAGATGTCAGTTCTAGCCAATTGATTTTGTCACCGTTCCGAGGCCCCCGAGCCCTCTGTCCTCTTTTATGCCCGATTAAAAATGGAATTTCGCAATGAGCCAAGTGGCTGTCCACATGAGGAGACAGTGAGAGTATGACCTACTGCATGAGTGCCTCTCTCTTTCTCTCTCCCTCCCTTTCTTCCTCCACAGAAACCACAATAGCACATTAAACAATACTGCAGCTCTTTATGGTACATGAACTCAAATAATAACCTGTCACAGTTTTCCAACTACCATCAATTAGTATTTACTTACAGTGTATATATCTGGACTCAATATATCCGGACTCATCATAATTCAATAATATTTAATGTTTTGGGTTGGATGAAGCCAAAGAAGTTGATACTGTAATATCTTGATTGTGATATTGGTACATAGGGAGGCAACCTTCAATGTCACGCTGCTATAGTAAAATATAGGGATGACAGAGAAATATTACAGAAATGAATGAGTTTCTGTTGTCAAAAGCGCTATAACAGCTATAAACAGTCATTTATTCACCAGCCTCTCATTGTTTTACAGTTTGCAAACATCCTGGCAGAAACAGGATTTAAAATTTTACTTGCCACATGTACATTACTGCGCTGTGAAATGATTGTAAAACACTTTTCACACATCCCAGTTAGGAATCTGGGGTCAGAGCTCAGGGTCAGTCAGGATACAGTGCCCCTGTAGCAGACAGGCTTAAGGGCCTTGCTCAAGAGTTGGAGCTTGGCGCTGCTGGGGCTTGAACCCCTGACCTTCCGATCAGTAGCCCAGAGCCTTTTCCATTACTATTGTTGTTATTATTGTTTTTGGCGGAATGATGGTGCAGTGTTTAGCACTGTGGCCTTGCACCTCTAGGGTCCAAGTACAATTCCCACATTGGGTCTGCATGCATGAAAACTTTAATGTGAATGTGTTTTTTCTCCCTATTCTTCCTGTGCTTGTGGGTTTCCTCTGTGTACTCCGGTTTCCTCCTACAGTCCAAAGACATACGGATTAGGTTAATTGGAATCTCCATATAGCCATGTGATGGATTGGCAACCTGTCCACGGTGTACCCCGCCTCGTGCCCTGAGTCTCCTGGAATAGGCTCAAGACTCCTCGCAATCTTGTACAGCATAAGCACTATAGAGAACGAATGAATGATTATTATTATTAGCAGTAGTAGAATTAGTATTATAATTATTAGCAGTAATAGTATCATATACAGGGAAACCCTTCAGCTTCTTGACTCACTGCTTGTTAATTTAGGACAGAATTGAAGTTTATTAGCACATAAAAGCTGCACTAAATAATACGTGTTTCTCATACAGCAGATTATTAAAACTTTCTCCCTCTCTTTCACTGAAAACTTTCTTCATCATTATTTCATTATTATTTCATATCATTTTTATTGTTCTGATTAATTCCCATTTGCAAAGAATCAAAGTGGAGAGAACAAAGGTAGGGTGTTTGTTTTTTCCTTTTTTTTCTTTGATGTTTACGAATATTTAATGAACTACATTGATTGCATCTCACTTTTATTTTTTAAAAACATATGCAATAATGGATGTGCATTCACTTTGGTCCGTAAAGAATTAAACTGAATAATTGAACACATGAAATGTGTCTTTTGTGTCCCAAAGCAATTTCACTCCTATTGCGTTTTAATGTGATTTCAGATGCAATTCCGTGTTTTGTATGACAGAATATTGTGTTGTTGTTTTTTTGTTTATTTATTTATTTATTTATCTATCTGTATTAGCTAGTAAGTTAGTTATTCATGTATTTATGCATTTGAAAGGGTGGTCACATAGGGCAATGCTCAAGGGTCGTGTGTGTGCAGAAACCTGCATACTGATGTACAGGTGGTGTTTATTCCTGTTATTACTGTACAATACATAAAGAGAGAGAGAGGGAGGGAGAGAGAGAGAACAGAAAGAGAGACAGATGTGATGAACATTGCTTTTGTCCATTGACTTGTTCATTTGGATGAACTTTTAATTATTCTCTATAAAGCCATATACAGTAACATGTTTTTTCTTTCACAGAGGTTAGCAGGTAGATCTCTTTCAGAAAGCAAAGAACTATGAACTATCTAAATATCCCCTGAGGATCCCTCATGTATAAAATATATTTCACCTCTCAGGAAAAGGCATGTTCTCTACATGTTCTCCAACTCTGAAATATAGCTCTTATAATGACATGCAGAAGTAGCACTTGATGGTCAATAATGTAACCCGATAGTGTAAAAAAAAAAAAAAGAAGGAGTTAGAGAGAGACAGAAAGAGAGAGGGGAGGTACGGAGCTAGCAGTGCTGGTCAATAATGTAATTAGATTAAAGATGCATAGAGACAGACAGATGAAGCAACTGGGAGAAGGAAAGACAGTTACAGTACAGAACTAGCAGTGGTGTTCAATAAAAGAACCAGATGAGAGAAAGACAGACAGAGAGAGGGACAGATCAAGAGAACTTGAGAGAGAAATTTTCAGAGCTTGCGATGGTGTTCAATAATGTAACTAGATTTGGATGGTGAACTGGCGATGAGGGAGTGATATTGAGGTCATGGTGTCTAAATCGAAGGTCAGGAGGTGGCACTCCCTGGAGCACCTGAGCTAAGGCACCTGCTACTACTGCTAATGCCTTTGAGACACTTTCCACTTCAGTATCATACCTGCTGCTCAAATCAAGACGAGTTCCTGATGAGATAAAGTTTCCTACAGTACGTCACTTCCCTGGAATTTCTCTAGTTTAGGTTTTGTGAGTCGATATTTATAAAGGAATGTTATGTAAAAGCAGTGACACAGAAATACTGATACCTTCCCCTTGGACATTAATTGCAGTGGTAGAGATAAACTCAGGGGCCAACCCCCTGCAATGTAGTAAAGGCCTCCTAAGTAATAGTTACATCATAACATACTGTACGTATGAATTCTACCCTAGGACAAGGTTCTTCATCAACAACAACAAAGAAATGGCTGTGGATCATCGAGTGTCTGTGACAGATCGCTTGGTAGGACCAATCCCATGCAATTATGTATGCAGTAACATACACTGTAACACATTGCTGTATTTTTTACAGCAAAATTATACAGAAACTTACCGTTTTGCCATTTTACAATGTATTGCTGTAATTTGCATTGCATTATGGGTTATACAGGGTTTTACAAGTGTTAACTGTATATTTCACTGTTAGCTGTAATTAATTTACAGGTAGGAGGTGCTTTCACTGTATCTTAAATATTTTTACAAGAATTTACTGTGCTGTTGCATTATGGTATTGCGCGGGCTGATATGGTTTGAAATCTGGTGGACTGAAGCACAGCGACAACAGCTGAAGATAAACGGCAATAATTTTTTTTGTAAGTTCAATTAAATTTACTTCCATAAGTATTAATTATTTCTTTTAATGTAAAGTAATTCATATATACAGTATGGGGAATATCCTGATAAAACTTATATAACGTTATATAAGTTTTATCAGGATATTACCTCTAAACGTTATGTTTAGCTATTTTGTAATGGGATGTTTAGTTAACTTTATTTATCTGTTGCTTCAGGCCAGGAGGAGAAATACGATGCGCGCCATTTCAGAAAGCAGCCTAAACTAAAAGGTAAATTGTTATCGTCATGTTAATGTTGATATATGCTGCAGTTTGTTAGCTTTATTTGCCTTTATTTTCTAGAGAGTATTTGTAGTTTGGCAGGCACAGCATTGCTATGGAAGTGCGTGTGAGACAAAATAACGTTACATGAAGTGCACTGTTGTCTTTGCTGTTGAAAAATGTAAATATTAACATCGTTGGATGAGTTTCTCTGAAACCTGGAGTATATTTTGTAAAGGAATATGTCGTTAATTTCTTTTTTTTTTATTAATTGTTTTGTCAGGCAAGCTGAAACATAACAGAGCTAAAAGGTAAAAACTTAATGTCATGCCGGTGTTGATGAATGCTGCTTTTTGTTACCGATTTATTCACCTTGCTCTCGATAGAGTATTTTTGAAATAATTGCATATAAACAGACACAACAGACTGAAATGCTGATCATTTTTATTTTTAGGCAAACAGTCCCTTTAACTTTTATTTAACTATTGCTTTATGCTTTAATCTTGAGTTGTTTGTAGTTGTTTTGTAACAGCTGATTTTTTTTTGTAACAGCTGAAGTTTTTCTGTAGTTGAAAAAGTACAATTATGTTACCAGTGACAGTGCTGAAGTGTTGCCAGGTGTCAGCTTTAATAAACAGTTTTCTTACAACAGCTTTGAATTTGAGTGATTATTTTTCAAAATCTTTGTTTTAATGCATTTACATCAGTATAATA
>JAQQZT010000023.1:1700935-1711798 GCA_030068275.1 Clarias platycephalus
TATTGTAAATTGCTAAGCAGTATTATACTGTAATCCATTTTACAGCAATTAACGGCTATTTTACAGGATTTTATTGGAATCTTTTTTGCCAGTAAATTATTGTAAATTCTACAGTATGTTCTTTACAGTGTATGTCTGATAGACTCTGGTCTGGGAGAGAGAACCATGACATGTTCAATAAAAGTCAATAAATAAATGAGTTAATAAATGGAAAAATAATTCTTGTCCATGGTGCTCATGCTCATGCCTGATAGATTAATGGTATCCTGATTAGTTTAAGAAATTGTAGGCCTCAGATTAGCTGGTGTAAGATCCACTTGGCATGTCTAAGATCAGGATGGAAGAAGAAGATTATTTGTTTAAAGATGACAGAAGTAAGATCCTGAGTGGAGTAGGAGTTACAGTATATTGTAGGCCTCAGAATCACAGTTTAAGCATAAATAAATAACTTTTAGGTGTTGGCCTCAGGATGGTAAGAGATTGGAGTTGGGACTCTCTGGGCTCAGGTTGGCAGGAATAGGATTCATAGAGCATAAGTTGGACCTGGATGAGGGAAGAAACTTTCGTTAACCTTTAGTCTAAAGAGAGTAGGAGGAATTTATAGGGCTCAATGTGTTAGGAAATCAAGGCTAGAGGGCAGGTGCTCATGGCTTCTTCATTTTCATGGTTGCAGGACTAGGATCCAGATGGCAAGACTAGGATCTGGATGAGGTAGGAACTTTTAACTCAGGTTTGTAGGAGGAACTTATGCATTATAGGTTTGTAAAAAAGGAGGGACAGAGCAAGAGCAAACCAAACATTTGAATACATGCAATAACCCATGGGCCTCAGGATGGTAGGAGTAGTACCCAGATGGCAGGAACAGGAGTTGGAAGGGAGCAGGAATTTGTGGGACCCAGGTTGGCAGGAACACCACCTAGATGGCTGCAGCAGAATTTGAATAGGAGGAGAAGCCCTGAACCACAAGATGGGTCGGAATAGAACCTAGATGGCAGGAGCAGAATTTGGATGGGAGCAGGCATTTTCAGGACTCAAATTGGCAGGAACAGCGTCTGGATTGGAGATGAGGTTTGTAGGCCTCTGGGTTTCAGTAGCATCCAAATGGCGAAACTTGGATTTGGATGGGGCAGGTGCTTGTGGGCTGTAGAAGAGCAGAGGAGAATCTGGATAAGAACATGCTTGTGGGTGTTAGGATGGCCAAAGAAAAGCTGCAATAATACTTTAATTAAAGTACAGGGTGTGTGTAGCTGTTGATGTGTGAAACTTTGTGTGATTTTTTTTTTTTTTTTAAGTGAGGGCTTTGTACTTTTACGGTATTCTTTAAGGACTTCAGTAAATATGCTGTTTGCTTACCATCAGCATCGTATTGAATAACACTGTTGAATATTAAGCAATCTTTTGATCTATCTTTCATTAAGCCTCCCTGTGTGTTTTTCCTGCATTTTTCATATATTCAATTATCCTGTGTGCTTTACGCAGGAGAAAAATGAGCTCCGAGCATTGAAGGTCTCGTGTTATTTATTTATTTATTTTTAATTAGCAATATTACAAGGCTGTTTAAACCCTTGTAACTGGCAATCCTGAGAAGAAAGGAGAAAAAAAAAAAAAAAAAAAACTGGCTTGCTTTCAGATTGCCTGCATGTTGGTGCATGCGTACGTAAGATTTCTGCACAAGTCTGAGGAAGATTTATGTGTGCTGTATATCAGGCATTGTCAAGGAGTACGTCGTAACTCAGTCAGCAAGCACTCGTTTCTTGTTATCGATGCTCTCTGCGACCTCCTGGGAATTAGTTTTGTTCACAGCAGTACGACTTTTTCTTTTCTGATTGTGTGTGCAATTGGTCTCAAAATGCCAAATTACACACCTCCACCATGTGCAGATCTGATTTTATAAGGCCATTCCATCAAGTGCTAGACGTCGTCTGACAAATTGCAGGTTTCAGAAGGAACGTCAATGAAGCTTCGGCACAGACTGCAATCAACTTGTTTGACCTCATTGTGGCTCAGAATGGGGTTGATGTACGAGCAAAATTTCTGTCATTCTCAAAGAAAATGGATCGACTGACTGTAAAATGTCATAAGTTTAATTTTAAGATGGTGGATTTTCTACAGTATTGCTTCTCTAGTTCCATACTTGCGTTGGTGGAAAAGACTATGTACGAAGGGTGTTCAATTCAACCCAGGACTTTTGATTGTGCAAAATAATAGAACATAATTCTGAGAGTAAAAACTCCCTTTATTTCTCTATATAATCCCCTGCTACACTAATGCACTTATCCCAGTGTTTCACTAGTGCTTGGACACCATCAAGGTAGAAAGTTTTCTCAGTGCCCTGCAGCCATGATCAGACTGCCTGCTTTATGTCTGAAATGCCGGCCTTCCAGGAACTCCTGTGGACATGTGGAAATGTCTTGAAACAAGGTCAGGACTGTACGCTGATGTGACAATAACTCCCAGCCGAAGTCCTGTAATACGCTAGTGGTGTTGGTGAGTGATTCTGTTTACAGTACCCACAGACAAATGCGTCTCTTCAGCCAGTTATCCATCGATTTCCAAGGATCGTCATTCACGGATGTACGGCATTCTATAAAATGTTTACACTGTTCACATGTTTTACTGCAGCTAATGTCTCATCACTGAACTTGACTTGTATATATTTATGACCCCCATTTCCCTTTCCTATGATCCCATTCTGCTTCTACATATGCACTGTTTTGAACAACTAGGACACGTAAATATGTATGTTAATATGCATGAATAAACATATTAAAATGGTTTGGGATTTGTCTAAGAATCTGGTATGCTTTCCCCATACCTGTTATTTAAAATGACTTTTGGAGGTACCATTAAGGTTCAGGGTAAAACCTGACACCTGAATATTTTACCCTAAAAAGGAGTTATCCAAAGATCCTTATAGAACACTTGAAGAGTGTAAGAGGTTTTAATTTAATACACTTTACAATATATAAAATATATAATGCTGGGATATAAATTTTCCATTAATAAATGTATTTCTAATGAGCAAAGCAAAGGCGACTGTGGTGAGAGAAACTTCCTGGACAATATCAGGAAGAAACCTGAAGAGGAATTGAATTCAAAAAAGGAACCCGTCAACATCTAGATGATACCAGATAGGACAAATATAAACCATTCCCTTCAATATCTGTGTGCTATAAAGTCAAAAAGTGCAATTTTGTAACTGGGAAATAACATGAAGTTAATGACTGTTGACTGATGTCGACTGTTTGTGGCAATTTCAGTCCTAAAGCAATCTTAGTAATTGCAACAAAACAGTTTGGATCAATGGCAGTCCAAAGCCATGGATTCTAAATGGTTCCATTCACAGTAATCTCATATGGTCCATATGGGTTCATGGTCGGCATCAGCAAGTGGTTTCCAGGTGATGAGAACTCCAAACAGAGGGTGGGCATTTTTGCCCAGAAAGAATGACATCAACAGGAAGTAGAAATATGTATATTTTTGGCATTCTAATTTTTTCCCCCTCTCCTCTGAGAAAGACGATACTGAGACATTAGGTTCACTTTATTTACACATTACATGCACAATATTTAGTCAAGCTGATTGAAATAATGATTAAAACTCAATCCAGTTAATCCGAATATAACTGTATTGTGACCTGGACAAAGTGGTTCTGCCTGCTGTGAAGCGATTAATCTGCTGCAAACAGAAGAATGATGTTTGAGCAATGTGTTGCCAGATTGGGTGGTTCTCTTCCCAACAGGGTAATTTTTTTTTCATATGGGTATGAGCTACAGTATGAGTCCTAGTACTAATATGGCTTTGTTTTTACTCAGACTGGGGATCTTTTTAGCACTGCCTAGGCAGGATTTTGCCAGTGTGAAAATTTTATTTATTTAATGGAAGATGATGATCAAAATGGACTTACATCCTGTCATCAGAACAACAGTAGCATTTCTTCCCTTCATTGTTTTTATGCACTTATTAAACAGGTGCAAAAGCACTAAACTTTACTCCTGGAAACCTGTCATCTTTCCTATTGTTACCTTCATGTAGGGAAAATATGCACACACACAAAAAAATTATTTCCAGCAAGAGAGTAATAATCAGATAAAGTGTTTACATGGGTAAAATTTACTGACTAAAGTTATTACTGATTGGGCTGGATCGGGTCAGATTTTTCTGATTAAGGTGTTTGCATTATGCATTATTATTCTGATTGGGCTATTATTCATATTAATAGTGAAATATTAGGGTCCATTTAAATTCCTCTGCTGTCTTGTTCACAGTGGCATATTGGTTAGCACAGTCACCTTGCACCTCCAGGGTCTGGGTTTGATTCTTGCCTCGAGGTCTGTGTGCATGGAGCTTGAATGTTTTCCTTGTACTTGGTGGGTTTCATTCCAAGTTGCCTGTGGTGTGTGAATGAGTGTGCGATGGATTTTCACCCTGTCCAGGGTGTACCCCATGTTGTGCTCTAGGCTTCAAACCTCCCGCAACCCTGAATATAGGATAAAGCAGTAAGTGAGTGAGTGAGTGCTGTCTTGATCATATGTCACACACCTGATAATCACATGCATGTTCATGATGTTTGGAATTCTCCAATTTTTTTCGAACCTTCCTTAAGCCGGTCATTTTAGACATTTCTTGGGTGAAAACCCCAGCTTGTCTTAACGTTATTTGCAGTTACTTAAAGTTAGAACTTTATCTCTGTCTCTTATGAAATGCTGATACTGGAGATTCCTTCCATAAATGTTAAGTAAGCATTTCCTTACAGAAAACTCCACCATGTCAACGCTTACACATTTTTTAATCAATTTGCACGGCGCATCTGCCGTCCAAGTCCCTGTGAATGAGCTGTTATTATAAATGATAACATATTAGAGCGAGAGCTTTAATATAAAATTGTGACCAAATAGATACAAGCAATCAGCAGCGGTGTCGTAATAACTCATCCATTTCATCCTCATGGTGGACTTGTTTGGAAGAATGAAAGAAAAAAACGCCTTCGTGTTGATATAATCCGGTGAACAATAAAGGCACTTGAAATGATTTGTTGCCTGCGTTTTATGAAAACTGACTTTGTGCGATGTTCAAATTAGCTTGAACTTGTAGGCCATGAGCATTCTTGCATATCAGCATTTATGCTCATTCAGCTATACAGTATAGCGTACTACACACATACACACACACAACCCTGCAAAAATAGCAAAATATTTAGGTCATATCTAATTAACTTTATTCTCTTTAGTTCAGATAGCACATTAGCATACACCTTTCGTTCCCCATCAAAGGGCTGAATACATTCACCTGTTCAATCCCGTTTATTCGGCATATCGTCATGATAATTATGTTTGCTCGTTTATAGAGCTTAATTATAGAGAGAGTCTGTAATTACAGGGGCCGTGAAAAGGTGCAGGCGCGAGCGGTGGCTGATCCGCACCGATGCTCTAATGTTCATATCATCGCTTGAGGCACAGAGAGCTAAGAGCAATCAAATATACAACTCATGTGCCTAATCACTCATCAAATCTGCTCTGGGGGAGAAAATAGGTTGGAGGTAGAGCTTTACAAATCCTGATGTCATTCCCTGCTTTTTTTTTATAAAAAAAAAAAGATTTAATAAAAAAATGTATACCATATGAGAGAAATGTTGGTGTTATTGACAGTTTTAATGTGTTGACAGTTTTTAGCTAGCCCACTTCCAGCAGTCCAGCAGTATTTTTGAGTCTATTTGAGTACATGGATTTCCCCAACACACACACACACACACAAACTTCTAGTTCAATGTTTTATGTTAAATGCATTATTTTTGTACATTCTATGAAAATACTGAAGGTTTAAAAAAAATATGAGATATGAGATAATACGTATGGCTTTAGGACATGTGGCTGAGCATCTACAGTGACAATGAATACAATGAGCGAATGAAACCCCGAATCAGACTGTGATGAGTCTGCAGCGACAGAAGGAAGTAGTAACAGCACAGCAGCATTGTTTTTCTAGCATTGTTTACAGTAAAAACATGCACATCAGGCCGAGTTCATAGCAAATCAAAAGCCCAGACCAGACTGCAGAGACTCAACAGCAACGACGCATACGGTGGAAAGGGGGCAGTGGGCATTGGCGGTGTGTTTGCTGGTAGTTCCATTACAGGCGTGTCATAGACATGTTACTCTCTGGTGGTAAGGGTAGGTAGCTTTTATGCCATTCTCTGAATGTGTCACAGGCATTGTAACAGTAATGGTAGACTCAGTAGATGAGTGGCCGCAAGTTGACCGCACACTCAATTTCCAGATAATGGTAGCACGCAGGCGTCAGGATCTGCACACATAAATAAATAAATAAATAAATAAATAAATGTCAAATTAAACTTTCCTTGTTTTTTGCAAATGCTGGTGAGCGCTATATCAGCTGACTACTGAACCTAGTGTATAAAAACACTACTGATCTGTCTTTGCTGTGACTGTGAATTCACACTGTCCCTATTTAAAGACTTTAACAGCTACTTCCATTGCTAAACTGTTAGTATGAAGCGGTAATGTTTTCACGACTTTCATTTGAAGGATGAAAATGTTGTGTATGTGACTTATCATGTTTATGAGGAGGTGAAATATGGGAAGCAGGAAATTTTTAGATAATTGAACAATGAATGCAGGTGGAAGAAACGCAAAAGTACAACAAAGAGAAGACATACACATTAGCCTTGAGACAATTCAGTTTCCGAGGCGCGCAGTGGTAAAGTGCTTGCCCTATCAACTGGAGATCGCGAGTTCGATTCCCGGGTGATGCTGTAAACTCTTGCAGCCAGAGGTCTAGAGAGAGCTAGTAACCTTATATGGGACCTTAATACTAACCTTAATATGGGAGCCCCCTAGTGAAGGGGAGGAACTGGACACGAGAAAATTGGGGAAATAATAAAAAAAAAAATGATGGAGCCAAAAATGTTCATCAGCTTCTATGTGCATCATGTTTTTCTCTTCATCTCGCTCTCCTCTGGGTTTCACACATACACACTGGCATCTTCAGCTCACTAAGTCACTGCTCATTTCAAAGCCCTTCAGTGAATCTCCTATTGTTATGTGTGTTTTTTTTGTCAGTGTGTGTATGTGTTTGTGTGCGTGTGTATGAGGATTCATGATAGCATGTGCCATGATGCTGGCCAAAATTAAGGCCACACGCACACACAAGATGCTGAGGGAGCATAGACACACTCCAGGTTGCCATGGTGATGTGGTGAATGCCACCAGACACTGCAAAAAAGAAATTAATAAATAAAAGGATTTTAATCACGATCGCTGAGTCCAAATGTCCCTCCTCCTTCATCAACACAAATCACAGAGGCAGAGTCGGGTCCAAAATTCCAGCCAGGACCTACGTCCATGTCAACAGTCATGGAGCATTAAAAAAATTGCATAAACTGGAGGTTTATTGTAGTGTGTGTGTGTGTGTGTGTGTGTGTGTGTGTGTGTGTGTGTTTATTAGTGTATTTTAATTTGTTTGTTTTTTGTTTGTTTGTCTGTTTGCTTGTTTACACTGGGGTCTATATAAGTTTGAGTTTATTACCGTTTGAGTTTTGGAATGCATTCATTGGTATGCCTTTAAGCTGTGAGTTTATTACAGTACATTTCAGTTCATTACAATGCAATTTAGTTAGAGTAGATTTGAGTTTTTTCGAGTGCATTTTCGAGTTAATTTGAGACCATCTGAGTTTAGAACTTTTGATTTAATTATTGTATTTTCAAGTTTACCTGAGTGCAATTGAGTTTAACTGTGTGCATTTGAATTACAGGCCATTTGATTTATTGATATGTATTTGAATTTTTATTTATGTATTCTGAGTATATTTAAGTTCTAATTTCGTTCATTTGAGTGCATTTGAGTTAGCATACATTCAAGTTTATCTGAGTACATTTGAGTTTACTAAAGTGCATTTGAGTTAATAAGGGTGCATTTTAATTTACTGTATTACAGGAGACTTAAGTTGAATATAGTGAATTTGTGTGTGTGTTTATTAGTGTATTTGAATGTGTTTGTTTGTTTTATTTGTTTGTTTGTTTACACTGGGGTCTATTTGAGGCTTAGTTTATTACAGTTTGAGTTTTGGAATGCATTCATGTGAGTTTATTACAGTACATTTCAGTTCATTAAAGTGCAATTGAGTTAGAGTACATCGCCATGTTTTCTGCTTTGAGTGTTTGGGGGAAGAACACGCTCTCCTCGAACTCGAGGGAAAATGCAAGCACTGCGATTTCCTCCCAATGAGAGCGCTTTGCGCCCAGTTCGCATTCTTTAAAGAGAAATTGTGAGCCGCGGCTCCCTCCTGGGGATCGCGTGTTGATCTGGCGGAAGCGTGTGAAACAGATTCGCCCCTTTCTCTCGCGCTCTCGACGGATCGGGAGGCTCTTGTGTCCACTTCTCTAGCGCGCCTCAGCACTTCTTCTGATCGGGCGGAAGAGACCTCTTCTCTTGCTTCTGGTGAGATGGAAAGTGCCACCTCAGAATGCTCCTCACATTAGCGATCGTACGAGCAGTTACTCGAGGTGGTAACTAGGGCAGTTGAACGCTTACACCTCGACTGGCCGCAGGAGCAAGAGACCCCCAAACGCTCAAGACTAGATGACAGGTTTCTGTCGGATGGCCGGGGGGAAGGGCCTCAGCAACGGTCTCTCCCCTTCTTTTGGTGAGGTGACTCGTTCATGGAGTAATCCTTATTCGTCCCGTGTCTTTGTGCCATCGACGTTGATTTATTCGACTATCGTTGATGCAAAGGCTTGCGGCCTATCTCTCTACTGGGAGCTCATCATCATTGAAAAAGCCCACTCTCCTCACCAAGCCGTGCAGACTTACATCTTTGCTAGTGGGGAAGGCTTTTCAAGCAGCGGGTCAGGCTGGTGCTGCCCTACACACCATGGCGGTTCTGTAGACATACCAAGCTGACCTGCTGAAGGACTTGAGCACTGGTGGGTCCATCGGCAAACAATTAGTCTCTCCATGCGACCAAGCAGACGGCTCGTGCCATCCACCGTTCTATGGCTGCCATGGTTTCCACGGAGTGACATCTGTCGCTCAACCTCACAGGCATCAAAGACAAGGATCGCACTTTTCTCCTTGATGCCCCATCAAGCCGTCAACACCGTCGCCACTAGGGTTTGGGAGGCAAAGCGCTATGAGTAAGTGTTTGTGAGGTTTCTTTCCCGCCGTACTCAAGAGTTGGGGCCGTTGGTCGACCCTGCCCCGACCAGGTCCAGTTCCTTTGAAGCGTGAAGTGCAGAAAGAGAGTGTGGCGAGTTGAGCATCCCATCGTAGGGACTGGGTGTGGCTCGCCGCGCTTCACAGTCTGCCTCAAGGAGACTGGACCCTGAGGAGCATCTTCCTCTAAAAAGAAGTCCTGAGGTTGGATTAGTGAGCCAGGACCATGGGGGTGTCTCACTCCAGGGAGGGGCGCCTAAAATTCCAACAGAGAATAAGAACTCCTTCTATGCACATTCAGGAGGCCGTTGTCCAATCTCCGCCACCACTGGTGTTTCGGGGAGCAGTGGACTCTAGCGAAATGTTGCGAAATGTTGTGTTCAGTCGCCTCCTGCCACGGTTCAGGAGGTCGAACATCTAACATCCCCCCATCTAACCGCATTGTCAAAACTTGTGCTCCTTTCAGAGAAACTGGCAGTGTGGAAGCTACTGCTAGGACATGCTCCCCTGTCAGACAGACAGTCAGGCTATTACAGTCGGTATTTCTTGGTTCCCAAGAAAGACGGGGAATTGCGTCCAATTCTAGATCTTCGCGGTTTGAACCGCTAAATACAAGTTCAAAATGTTGACAGTCAAGATGATTTTTTCTCAAATCCAACCATAAGATTGGTTTGTGACAATCGATCTGAAGGAGGTTCACTTTCGGGGGCGAAGCAACCAATATCGGGTCCTTCCATTTGGCCTAGCCCTGTCACCCCGCACATATACAAAATGCATAGATGAAGCTCTGGCTCCTCTACGACTCTAGGGCATCCGTATTTTGAATTACATAGACAACTGGCTGATTTTGGCTCAGTCTCAGGAGCTAGCGCTTCGACATGGGGATGTCATCCTAGCTCATCTCAAATCTCTAGGGTTGAGACTCAACACCAAGAAAAGCATTCTCTCTCCTGCTCAGAGGACAACATATTTAGGGGTCGTATGGCAAATAGGGGTTATGTGCTAGGGGCTTCGTATCCTTTCTATGTGATTCAAATTCAAATTCAAATTTTATTTGTCACAGACACAGTCATACACAGTACGATATGCAGTGAAATGCTTAGACAACTGCTCGTGACCTTAAAATAAAAGACTAAAGAATAGGGAATAAATATATATATTTTTTTATTTAAAAAGAAGGGAAATTTAACTAAGAAGGAATAAAATAAAAAATTAAATTAAAATAAAATAACATAACTGTACAGTATAAAATATACAATATAAGAAAAATATGAAAAAAATTTAAAAATAAGAACAGCTGTACAATATACAATATAGATATATGGAATTTTATGGACATTTGTGTGGGAATGATAAATGGAAACGTCACATATTTAAAGTGTGTTGTGCATCTGGGTACAGAACGTCCAGGGGGTGTGCAAATATGATTGAAGTGACATATTTAAAGTGAATTGTGATAGGGTAATGTGGTAATTTAACTAATGACCACGAATGTTTAGTTGTGCAGTGGCCACTAGTGTAAGTGAATGTCCAGAATGTCCACAGTGAGTGCAAAAACCATGTGTGTATGTGCAAAATGTATCAGTACTGTGTGTTAACCTGGTTGAGAGACCGCATCGCCTGCGGGAAGAAGCTCCTCCTCAGTCTCTCTGTGTTGGTCTTCAGGGAGCGGAATCGCTTTCCTGACCTCAA
>JAQQZT010000023.1:1743007-1773477 GCA_030068275.1 Clarias platycephalus
GAGGGAGCCCCCCTAGCGACGGGGAGGAATTGGCCACGACTAAATTGGGGAGAAAATTGGAAATACCCAAAAAATAAAAAAATATAAAAAAAGAAGAAGTGCATTAATATAACCTGGGATTTGCAGCTGCACTACTTTAATGTAAACTAATCAAGACATTCTAACCGATTAAAATCCAAAATGTATTAACAAAACTTTATGAATCACCAGTATGAATGAGCTTTGTAAATATAATATATATTAAGGCCAAATGTGGCATGTCTTCTTTATTAACACGACACCATGGTAGAAGATAACATTTACATTTACATTTATGCATTTGGCAGAAGCTCTAATCCAGAGCGACTTACAAAAAGTGCTTTGAAGTTTCTGTCATTGGATAGATACTTACACTGGGTTACTTACAGTAGGTTAATACTGTAACTAAGTGTCATCAGTCAAGCACAGTTGGGAAGGGAGTCTTTTTTTAGTTCAAGTACTTACGAAACAAATACGTCAATTTGATGCGGTCATCAACAGGAAGCCAGTTTAGAGAGTGGAGAAGTGGGGTCTGTGGGAGAACTTGGGAAGGTTAAAAACAGGATGTTCCGCTGCATTCTGGATCAACTGCAGAGGACAAATGGTGAACAGAGGCAGACCTGCCAGCAGTGAGTTGCAGTAGTCCAATCTTGAAATACAGTAACAACGGACTGAGTAGCATGTGAAGAAAAAAATGGGCATATTCTTTTGATAGTGTAAAGAAGAAATCAACAAGAGCTAATAAGTTTAGCAATCTGTGGGGAAAATAACAGTTGATTGTTCACAGTTACCACACAATTAGGGGGGCAGTGGGTGAAGGAATGATCTGATTGTTGTCCACGGAGATCTCAAGGTCTTGACCGGGGGGTGAATCACCAGGGATGAACAGCAGTTCGGTTTTACTCAGATTGAGCTTCAGCTGATGAGCTGCCATCCAGCATGAGATCTGGGTGGAAATCTGAGTGTCTGAGGGAGGAAAGGAAATAATAAGTTGCATGTAATCTGCATAACAATGGTATGAAAAGCCATGCTATGATATGACCTTACGAAGAGACCAAGTAAACAGGGACAACTGAAGAGGACCAAGTACTGAACTCTGTGGGACACCAGTAGAGAGTCAGCTCATACAACCTATCTTCTAGGTAGGAAGCAAACTATTGCCATGCTGTTCCACAGATTCCAAGGCTTTTAGGGATAGATAATATAATCTTTTGGTTCACTTGTGTCAAATGCAGTTGACAGGTCCAGGAGGATCAGGACAGATGATAGTTTGGCTGATCTAGCAGTATGAAGCTGACAGAAGGGCTCTGTGGAAAGTGCCACTAGATAAAAGTAGACTCTGAGATTAGATGCTGAGATTAGTGGGCTGACAATGCCATGGTGTAAAAAGCACTAGCAGGGAAAAGCTAGTAGAATTGTGTGCGTGCGCGTGCGTTGTAGGTAATTAGGTGACCTGCTGACACAACAGAGTAGAAACTTGTGACAGGTTATGGGGTCATCAGTCGCCGAATGCAATATAAAGGTGTAAGGTAATTTTAAGATTAATAAACATTGTATAAAATTTTATGAAGAAAATAATCAATAGCTAGTAGGTGATGAGTGGATTGTTATTATTGTTATTTCCCCGAAGTGGCGATGACTCAAATTTATTTATTCCTCCTTTAGAAGCAGCAATTTGTCAACATTTGCATATATTTTATTTATTAATGAGCAAAATATTGTGATTTTTATTCAGTGCATGATGAATCTTTTACTGATTTCTTCCTGATAATAGTTATATATACATAGCATTTTGCCATAGTTCATATAATTTATCTATTAAATTGTACACAACAAGGGGGCACATGAAGTTCAAGACACCATAAAAAGTTTTTTAAAAGGGCAAGAGAGTGTGATGATCAGTAATTTTAACAGCCATATTGTTTCTTATTAGGGCCCAAGCACTATGGCAACAGCCCTATGACGTCATAATGTGTTCTGAGGATTTTTTCCCCTGCGTTTGGGACTTTCTGGGTGTCTTAACAAGCACAAAATGTCATACATATCAGCACACGGTTAGGAATCTGCTGCCATTAGGACGCCTGAACAGCTGGATGTGGCACAGGGCCATCACATGGGATTTTGCTGCATGTACATGTCATGGGCTCTACTTAACATGAAGTCAGTTATTTTGGGTTGTTTGCAAATGCACCCAATAGAATTTGAAATCCTCCTCCTAGGGTATTTATATGCTTCAATTGTCAATTGCCTGAACAGTTCAGCCAAAATACAGCTAATAACCTCCTGAATGACATCATATTGAGTGACTTCACATCAAGTGACATCATAGTGTGATACTTTTTTCCAGCATCTGGGGCTTTTTGTATTCTAAAACTATGTCATAATAGTATTGGTATTTACCCTTTAACATGCCTTCATGTCTATGCATTACAGCCATGTTTACACACACACACACACACACACACACACACACACACACACACACACACATTATAACCAGCGCCATACATTCTCCCTTCAAACCTACTGTACACTCATACTACATTCTCATTTGAATCTCTTCATACAAACCTCGCCCCCTGGCTTTAGGTTACGCCCTCTGTCTGAGACTGATGTCGGAGTGGTGCAACGTTAAACACTGTGCTGTAGACAACAGTGACAGAAGGAGCTGCTTTATTTTATTAATTTTTTTTTCCCATTGTCTTCATTTTTATAGATAACAGAGAATGTGCGACTCTACATCAGCGATTATGTTTGAGGCTTGTTAAGCAATTTAGGATTTTAGCTGCTGCGCCAAAATAAAAGAAGCATGATGTTGTAGTTTGATGAAGTATGTTTCCTGTAAAAGGAAAATTGTGTACATTTTCAAATGAGTGAATCATCTTTATATACATGCGAGTATTCAAAAATTCCCGCAGCTATCAAGGTTACAAATATACAGGAAATATGATTTGGAGTTTGTGAATATGTTCACAGACTCATTTCATTTTATTTTTCCTGCTCTGTATCATTCAGCACATGAGAAAATGACCAAAAAAAAAAACTAAATAAATTACACAACTGAATGACCTTCAACTTTCAAGTCTCCATCTTTTTTTTCTTGACTATCATCCTGAATGTATATTTAGCCCCGGGAGTGAGCTGTCTCTTCACTCACAGTCGGTATCTCTTATTGTCACCCGTTACACACTGCATTCCCTCAATTACTATTGGAAAGCTGAAGGCAATTGGTTTCGGGTGTATAATCTGGGAAGCGACGGCGCCTCCAGCCAGCTGCTTTTTATATTCCGGAGGCGAACAGGAGCAATTAACAGCGCTGTCGCTTTTCCCGGAGCGCTTGGGTTGGCATGGGTTTTTTTTTTCCCTTTGTTCGCCTTTTTATGCTATTAGGCTCGGGGTAGCACCTGTCAATGGCCGTCCTCTCTCTTTTTTGCAGCCTCTCTGGAGTCCGGCGTGATTGATGACAGGTCGGGAGCGTACGGCCTCACCGCCTTTTCAATCCTTCCACGGGGAAATTGCTCATTTCTTGAAGTCCATTTCCATTTTTGCAACGAGACAAGTGCACCGAGTTTATATATTACTCCAGGCTCGGACACTGAATTGTGATGAATTGTGCCACACATTGGACAAGAAAAATATTCATTTGCAAGGACTTTATTGCTTGGCTTTTTTCCTCCCCTCCTCACTCCACTGCTCGCCGTCGTTGGCCTGTCAACGTAGCAGGTTACAGCCGAATGTAAATTTAAGTGGCCGTGACATTCTTATTCAGATAAGTGCACCGTGAACCCTTTTGCTTCATAGCTGTAGAGTTAAGACTGTCACTTTGACATTGTTCCCGGTTGCTTTCTAGATTTAAGGTGGGCAACACCTTTTTAAAACCCAAACCTTGTATCCTATCCAATGTGGCACTGACTTCAAAGGAGGCCATTTGTCATCATGCAGATTTATGCTGTCATTCAAAGACATTTATATCACTTTAAGCTCCTCGGCTGTTCCTCTCTTCTTGCCTGAAAAGACGAATGCGTCATGCTAGCACTGAATGCCCCAAATGCTGTAATTAGCGGAAAGACATGCAGGAAGAAAAAAGCAGAGATTGTCTTAAATATAACATCAAACAGCAGAGCAACCCTTTATAATGTCTCCATGATAGGATTCTCTATGCTGACATTTTTTCTTTTAAAATCAGGAAGTCAATGTGGTTTTGACTGATTAATGCATCAACCAATAGCTTTTGAGAGACTGGGAGTTGTATCTCCCCCTTGTCTAGACAAAACTATCCTGACAGTAGCGCAGTAAGCTAGCTACATATGAAGTGATGGCATAGTGGGGGTATTGTTTTATTATTATTATTATTATTATTTTTATTACTACTACTACTACTGTTCTGCAGAGGATCTCACCTCCACCTTCAGTTGTAGCGCAGCCACATATGGGGTTAGGTGATAAAGGCTAAAATAAAGTGGTAAGAAAAGAAATAAAACCACCAGGCCTTATTATCTACCCTATATGGTTTATTTTTGTCTCCATGACGACGGTGTATTGGTTCCGGGGTTAAGCTCTCGCGCATATGCGCAGTTGTGCCGCGGGGGATCCCTGATGACCTATCGGGTCACGTGTCCCGGTATAAAGCCGGAACCGGCATAGTACTCGGGACGGAGAGATGATACAGCGCGCTGCATTTTTGATGAGAGATAGAGAGCCTATTTGGATATTCTGTGGATTACTTTCCCTGGTTTTCATTCAGTACCCTTCTCGTTCCATTTTCTCGTGCTCCCGGATTATACATCTTTTACCGGTGAGGCCGAGACATCTCTCCCGAACACCATTTCATACTTACAATAACACGGACTTGGACATTCATACAGACGCACACACACATGCATACACTCCACACATTTGTTTATAGTTGTATATATTTTGTATATAGTGTTTGGTTTCGGTGCACCTTATTTATTTGTTTGTATATATCTTTTAATACACTTTGGTTTGGTAATTGTGTTTGTTGTCATTTGTCTTTACTTGCTCCGCGAAGATTGCGCAACACCGGAAGTAAGTGTTACCAGCCCGTGTATAGATTTAAGACCCCGTTTTTTGTGTAACTAGCGATAAAAACAAATCCGAGCGTTACACAGTTATCAGGACCATATCATACCATAAATCAGTGGTTCTTATAATTGTGTCCAGGACCCCCAAGGGTTCAGGAACCATGCCAGAGATTTGGTGTTGTTATTATTATTATTATTATTATTATTATTATTATTATTTTGGTACAATAATAAACAGCTACAAAACATATGGGTAAAGGATTTATATTTAGGGGTTCAAGCACCAAAGGCTACTTAAATGAGATATGTCTATTTAAAACAGATGACAATTAATAAAAAATCTCAATGTTTTCAAATAGTAATAACACACAAATATAAACATTACACATACATACAATAACAACAAGCCTTGGGTAAGCCTTTTTAATCAGACAAAGGAGCTACTGAGAAAAGATGAAATACTAGCTCCCTGCCAATGACGCTGCATCAGTGTGGAGACCATGCCCCTCCATGCTGCAGGAAACAGACACCTGCTGGATGACCTGAATGAGTTTTACTGCATGTTTGACACCCCGACTTCACATCATCCAGTGTCAGTCATTCAATCAGCAGCACATTCAGGATCCCCTCTCCCCACCTCTGGCAAAAGACTAGGAAGGCACCTGGACCAGACGGTATATCAATGTCCTGCCTGAAGGTTTGTGCAACCCAGCTGGCTCCTGTTTTCATACTGGTCTTCAATAGATCTCTGCAGCTACAGTATGCCTAGTCCCTTCCTAGTCCCATAGAAATCTTCCTTCAGTGAAGTAAATAATAACAGACCTGTTGCCCTTACATTTGAAGTTATGAAGGAATTTTGAAAGGTTGGTGCTGAATTATTTGACATAACGGACAACAACGGACTTCTAGACCCACTGCAGTTCCCCGTATGGCAGTCAGGTAAGAGGATGATGATGTAAAGATATTGTTGCATTTTATCCGTCAAAATCTTGACTCTCCAGGGACCTTTCATGAGTCATAGATTCTGCATTCAGTTGCATCATCTCAGACATCCACCACACCAAGCTCACCCAACTCGCAGTTGTGGCTCACAGTTGGCTTTTTGACTGATAGGAGGCAAAATGTAAGGCTGAGTAAAACTGTGTCCAGCACCCAATCAATTACAGTATTATTGGTGCACGACTATGCCTCAGGGGACCCTTCTATCAAAGTTTGCAAATAACAATTGAATCATTGGTCTTACCTTTGATAGTGATGAGTCTATGAAGACCAGGAACAGTTGGCTTCATGGTATGGTTGAAACTTCAGATGGGAAACACCCTCCCCCTCCTCCTCTTCATATTTGATGTCTTCAGAAGACACCTTCAGGGTACTGGGAGCAGGACCTAATGCGGACATCCAACATTGATTCTATGTTAAAGGAGGCCTGGACCTCTTGCATCAGCTGAGGAAATCCAAGATCTTCCCGAAGATCTTCTGATCTAGTTTTCTGTGCTCCTCCACCACTGTCTGGTTTGGGTCGACAACAAAACAGGACAGGGACAGACTACAAGGGACAGTCATGACTGCAGAGAAAGTGATTGATTAATTGGTGCCGACCTGCTCTCCATACTGAACCTGTACATTTCATGGGTTAAGAATAGCACAGAGAAGATCTATGAAAACCCCTCACACCCTGGACATAATTTATTTAACTTCTTCCCTCTGAAAGATACAGAAAACTGTATGCAAAAACTGCCAGAGTCAGGAATGGTTGCTTTCCATCTGCTATTAACCACATGTACAGTTAGTACATCTCCATACAGCACAGCTATCCCTTCAATCCAGTGCAATACACTAATGTCTGTATATTTACATCCTTAGGACAAATTAATTCTTTTTTTTTGTTGTTAATTTATTCTAAACCTATTTCTTAATCCCTGCTGTTACTACATACTGTATATCTGTATAAGCATATTGAGAACCATTGCACCAAAGCCAAATTCCTTGCATGTTGTACATACTTGCTCAATGAAGCTAAATAATATCCATGAAATAAATCCCTACCGAAGGGACTTTTAGGATTAATTTTACAGATAAAGATTTCTCTGTGATTTGGGGATTTTAAGTCATTTACATTTACAGAATTTGACAGATGCCCTTTTCTAGAGCGATTTACATTTATCGTATTATACATATGAGCAGCTGAGGGCTATACAGTGGCAACTCGTGATGTTGGGGTTTGAACCCATGACCTTCCAATCAGCAGTCCACTGGCCGCACATCCTGCATCTGTGGTGATGGAGAGCCGCAGGGTCATCACTCGAAGACATCTGATGCATCTGTGTGGTGGATTAAATTTAATCACTCATGCAGAAGCCCTGGTTATTTATTAAGGCAGCATTATGGCATTGAACTGCCTGAGCTGGTAAAACATCCTTCAAAAAGTCACAAAGTCCACCTTCACCAAGTCACACAAACTCCACCCTCTTGCAAATGAATAAACTTTCAGCATTATTTTCTCCACCAAGTAATGGTTAGAAAGGCGAAGTGTGTGTGCACTAATGAATCGTGTTTACTGCTAACAAGCTGTTACTAAAGAGCACGACATGCCCCCGGGGAGTGACATAGACATTCTAGAGAGCACTTAATTAGACAAACACAAGGCTAGTTAATGATGCTTCAAATAATGCTAATATTTTCATACTCGTGTCCATAACCTTTTTCATTATTTCTGTTCTTTAAAGTTTTATAATTGTCATGGCATTTCTATGGTTTTTTTTTGGACTTTAGACTGTTTATTCTGGACTCTGGACTATACTTTTCTATTTAAGCTCAATGGTTTCTTTTTTTTGGTATTGTTAGGTTGTTTGTTCTTTACCTATTTACATATACCTATTTAGATACCGTTTACTGTAGGTTTGGCTAGGTCTGTGGCATTTGGTTAAGTCTCCATTCAGACTTTAGCTTATGTTAATGTTAACGGCCACTAGCCCTAGTTCTCTGTATTTGGTTTTGTTTTCACAGACTTTTAAATAGATTGATAGATTGGCCACCTGTTCAGGGTGTACCTCACCTCATTCCCTAAGTTGCCTGGGATAGGCTCCAGGACCCACCCACCCTTTTCCGGATAAGCTACCCAGGATAAGCGGTACAGAAGATGAATGAATGAAAGTACAGGATGAACCGCAGGCCAATGCTGGCCATGATAGAAACACTCAGTGCACACAGCCTGCCATACATGTGGTTTAGAAGGCAAAGAGCCCTAACCTGATTTGTAAATTCCTAATGGCATCATGCTAGACATCATAGCATCCCACAGGGGTCTTGTGGACACATGTCCAGAAGGGCCAGAACTACCCTAGTGGCAGAAGGGGAACCTATACAATACTGGGCTTAATGTTTTTGTGTTTTAATATCACTCATTAAAATAAAATTTAAGAAAGACCAATTCATTGAACGTGAACTTGACATAAAACCTTGGGACTTGACATAAAACCTCTGAGACTGAATTGAAAGCTCTTAAAGGTAATACCAGGAGCAAACTTAATGTGGATTGGGGGCAGCAACAGCAGGAGCCTGTCACCTCTGGTCTTTAAACATGAGTGAGGGACAAAAAGAAGTCATTTTCAAAGAAGACCTGAGTGACCCGGAGGCCATCAGTGATGTATTGAGGATCCAGACCACTGAGCACTTTAAAAACTAAAGTAGTATTGTTCAATCTATTCTATATTTAATTGTTAGCCTGTGAAACTGAGCCAAGACAGTAGTGACATGTCAAAACAACACAACATGGTGTGTTAATGAAAAACATCAAAGTGTAACTGTCTCTGTTCTGAAGCTGTCAGAAAAAGTTACAGCTTTACCTCCTTGCATAAGACTTCTCCATATACAGTAAGATATATTAATATATGTTTACTGTATGTGGAGCAGTCATGGTACAAGTGCCTGTAAATGAGCCATTGCTATGGAAACGATGAAGTCTTAAAACGAGCGCATTAAAATAAACCTATAATTTGCGTCTGCTTTTATAGAAAATTAATTACCACCTTCTGACCAATCACAATCCAGAACTCAACCAGAGTGTGGGATCAAATTATTTAATGACTTTTAATGGAAGTGTAAAGCTGGAATTCTTCAAAGAGTTAATGATGATTAATATAAAGATAGATCAATAAAAAATTGTAGTAATAAAAAAAAAAAATAATAATAATAATAATAATTATATATATATATATATATATATATATATGTTGCTTATTACTTTTGATTTATTGGAAGTGTTTATTGTTGCATCAATTAAACTGAATTGTTTTCAAAGACACTATTTAATTAAACACCACAGAAGTGTCAACTTTTCAGAACAGAAACATTAACATCAGTCAATATTGATCAAAAAGTATTTACATTTACACATACTAGTATGCATATTACAGTGGTGTGTCTTAAATGTATTGTAAACAAAGCAAGTACTCAAAGCAGTAGTTTTAAAATCACCTACACAGTGTAGACCCGAAACCCTGCTCCCGTCTCCTGTTGCAAAAATCCCAGAGACCACAGGGGTTAATTAAAATCTTAATTGCCATTATTAAATCCATCTTTCTCTCCTCTCGTTCCCGCCCGCTCACAACGCTTTGCCGTGATTTCGCTTTTTGGCATGCGCTCTGATCCATTAACAGATGTAGATTCATTCGTCCTCCAGATGTCCGCTCTAATCGTCACTCCAAAAAAAGTTGCACGGTTTATTCTGTAGAGACGCTCGCACGTGCTCTATGCTCAGAAACTCAATTCTGCTAATCCTGAACTGGGATCGAACCAACTCTCTGAAAGCGTGTTGGAGAAGATCCAGAGTCGTCTGTCTGAATCTCCTGTTCACACATTGCTTGTTTTAGATGTTTATTTACTTTTTATTTACTGTAACATACATCATTAATTCAAGAGCTTATAAGGTGAGCTCTTAACAGTAGCAGACATGTCGCTGATGTGACTTCATGTTTCTTGTTTGTAGCCTGGAAAAAGGATTGTAATTAGTGTTATTGATTATAATTGTTTAATGGTGTTATTGATTATAATAGGGAATAACATATGATGCGCTATGCTGCTAGAGGAAATGATCAACCACAGGATAGTGTGTTACTCCCCAATGCAAAGTAGAGTTGATTTTTTTCCTGAGTGTTTTATTCCTTTTATTCTGCATCAATTGGACAAAAGTTACTATTAATAACTATTAAGTATTAATTTTCTATCCATTTATTGTTACAATTATGTTATGGAAAGCATACCATACAGAGGCTTATGACCAAATACCCTAAACTAAAGAGACTTTAGTTGTCCTCCCAACGCGTGTGCACGTGTCTGTGTGTGTTTGTTGTACGAGAAGCCAACCTCCACTCGAGGTGCCGCAATCTCACTGAGAAAGAGCCAAAGCTGTAAAACTGAGTATGTAAACAGAGTTAAATTACAGCTGGACTGTGAGATGTGCTTTGTTGGCTGTTTGGTGGTGTAAATTGACCGTTTCTTCATTACGACGCTGGAGCGCTGCACGGTTTCTTGTCTTCAGGGTCCCGATGGACTCCAGCTGCTGGCAGAAGTGTACTAAACACATTTTCCCTCCATAAGAGGGCTGAACATCACGTGCAGAATCTGTCACACTTCACTTCACATTAGGTCTGGATAATTAAGCTGGAAAAAATAAGGAAGAAGTCAGGAGGAGTGTTAGAAACACACGCAAACACATTTTATTTACTTAATAGCAATGCTCTGTCCCACTGGTCCACTTAAACTATTTACATTTTGTTGCATTTTTGTTAATTAATTGGACAAATCTACATTTTAATGATGATTAGTTATAACCAGCGGTGGGCCAAGACACCAATCCTTTACTTGACTAAAGGTAGAGATTCCCTAGGGCAAATATTACTCAAGTAATATGCAAAAAACTTGTGTGCTCTCAAAAGTGACAAAATGGAAGTCACGCAGTTACGCATAATTCAAATACTACGCACCACTGTGGTTATAGGTAACGCAGCACCATGGAGAAATTTAGTTAAGTTAAAGTACAGATATTTGCTAAAAAAAAGTCCCTAAATGTATTCCCTAATAAAACTACTCAGGTAAAGTACAGAAATTCCTGAAACATGTACTGTAATACAGTAATGAAGTACATTTGCTCACACCTCCGGTGATAATTAATGTAATAGTGATAAGTAATGTTTGTCCTTGTGGTCATGAGGCAGCTGGATGTAGTTGCACAGTACAATCTTTAATAAACACCTTAAAAGAAGGTGAAGTTCAAAAGAAGGAAAGTTAAAAATTGCTAAATTGTACACATTCAGGAATACGACCAGAACAAAGAAAAGAGAAGAGAACTGAGTGCTCTTAAATATGCCAGGTATCTCAGGAGAAAACAAGAAGCAAGTGAGTGATAGTTCAGGTGAGTGAGAACGATGTAAAAGTGCGAGGCTGTAGGGATGGATGTAAGTTGTTCACACTGTCGTCATGGAAACCAAAAGCACTTGCAACGAGTCTAATGTCAAGGAATGTTTAAGAGGTTATTAAAACACTGTGTGAGGAATCAGAATAACAACAAAAGGCATGTTTATTCAGCTTCCAGAGAATCTGAGCCTTTAAGCATAACATATACATTACTACAGAGTTAAATTCTTTATTCTTCACATACCCCAGATTTGTTAAGAGACTGGGCTGAGAGCGCAAACTCAGCCGTTATCCAGCGCCCCCTGGAGCAGACAGGGTTAAGGACCTTGCTCAAGGGCCCAACAGCGGGAACTTGGCAGAGCTGGAAATTGAACTATGACCTTCTGATCAGTAACTCAGAGCCGTTACACATTGAGCTATCACTGCCCTTTGTGTAAGTAGCCTAGTGTAAATTCATTTTTTTCATCACGCATCTGTGCTTATAAAATGATCTTTATTGGATGTAGGGGGCTTTGCCACATTCTCAAGTATTTTGCTAAAGCATGTGAAAGTGTCCTGAATTTCCTGAAAAAAAAAAAAAAACACTAGGAAGTTTCAAGGAAGGAGAAATCCAATCCATTCTAGTCATTCCAAAAAGTGAGAGGTCATTTTGTCGCCTCTTCTGCTTTGTATTAGTTAACGGTTGCTACAGTCTCTGTGCTGCTGAGAGACGCTGAACCTCCTGTAAGGTGGAAGGATTTATTGCATCTTCCTCAGTGCAGGAGTTGATACAACTTACACAGCTTTCTTTTTATTAATTAAGCTTTTATTACACCAACTTATACCTAGGTCCTAAGGTCCTTTAGCTCAGAGTACAGAAGCATTTGCATGAGTTTTAATGTGTTTCAAGGAAAGCTGCAGTTCACTAAAGGCCCAAGTGTAAATGACAGCAGACAGAATAAGACATTCTAGCATCTGTTGGTTAGTTTGTCTTGATTTTTCATTTTGAGAGATTGGGTGTGTGAAGGTGTGTGTACAAACAAAATTGTAATAAAACAAACATTTCCTGCTTTTTGTCCTGTTTTTATTGGCCAGGGCTTAAATCATACCTTTTAATTAAAATTTGATTTTTTTCCCCCAATGTGAGCAGTAGCTCATTTACATAGAAACCGAAACAGTCAGTTTGGAAAAGGAGTGAAGCAGAACGAGTTTGAGGAATGAAAAATGCATTATCTGAGTAATACAGTATTTGAGCTGGAGTATTAAAACGCACACACACACACACACACACACACACACACACACACATTGGGGAGCTCTGAGACCTGTGTTTACTTGTTTAAAAAATATGGGACCTTTAAAGTAAAATTTTCACTAAGTTTAAAGTAAAATTAACAAAAGGAAATTATAAAAAATAAGAATGCAATGCAGAAGATTTTTAATGAGAATAGAATTTGGAAATGAAAATATAACATTTTAGAAATAAGATGCAGGGAAATGTGGGTTTGTCATCCTTTATTCTTAATAGAACGCTGAATAAATATATTAAAACAATTGGAATGCATTTGCTTTTGAAAGTAAATCAGGGAAAAAATGCTTCTCTGGAGTGCTCTCTGACTTTCAGACTATAATTGTATTGAAAAGCACACGCACACACGTGCGCACACACACACAGATTCCCATGGGCCTTTCCCATGAGCCCTTGCAATGTTTTCTGTCAGGACATTTTACCGTTTTCTGGCCACAGAAGGCCACACTGCTTTGTCACCTGAAGAAATAAGAGTCAGCCTTGATTTAGCTGATGAGAGCGGCTGTTTGTTCGTGCTCACCTTGACCGCAAAGTCGGACTGGACCCTCGACTCGTTTTTGTTCAAAGGACGCTTCGGGTTTGGGCACCGATTCAAAACGACGCTGCTCAATCCTATTAAAAGGAGGATTTCAAGCTGAGATGATTTTTTTGTTGTTGTTGTTGTTTATCTACCTTTAAATGCAGTGGCTGAAAAAGCTCTCAAGGTCATTTGTGCTGGAAATTAAAAACCATGGAGGTCTGATTATTATTATTATTATTATTATTATTATTATTATTATTTATAATAAAAATAATCAGAAGCAGTAGCAGCATCATTAATGGTACACAGTTGTCACATGATGTGTCTTAGTTGTGTTTCCATACAGAGAACAATAGTGTTGGTTTTAAGAACCGAATTTCTGCTAATTTGTTTGTTTGTTTAGTCCTTTAATTTGTTTGATAAAGGATAGTATCTGCGTAATGTTAAATAACTCAACCACACCCCCTCTCAGCCACACCCATCTCAGCCACAGCCCATCTTAGCCACACCCCATTCTGTACATTTTATCCAGATTGACTTACAAAGGTGCTTTGAAGTTTTTTGAAGATAGATCCTTACACAGGATTACTGTGGGTTAACCCAAATATCTAAGAAACAGATAGGTCTTTAGCCATCTAATAAAGATGACTCAGCTGTACGGACATTTTTCCCCGACCACAGCATAAGTAGACATGATGTTTTCATTTCAGTCTTTAAACATGGAAAAAACTGGTAGTTCACAAGACTATCCTAATTTAATGAGTTGAAATTTCATGTTTAAAGGTCGTTTTCTGCATTTTTAGAGATGTAGTTGAGGAATTAACAAGGTGCAACTTCACCTAGAACACAACATGAGTCTTGTTTGCTCTGGAGCTTGTCTTGTCTGTAGCAATCTGCTAATTCTAATTACAAAACCGTTCAGCTGCAACCATGACATGAGGCAGCGGGATAGTGAATAAGCGCTGTGTGTTTGTGTTTATTTTGTTGGCATAAAATGAATATCACAGGTTGCAAACACTTTGCTATGCTGCTACAGTACATGTTGCACAGCTTGTTGTTAACGTTACTTGCATATTGTTGTGAATGAGCAGGGGAGTGGCTGCAGTGGGTGTGGTTAAGAGAGGGGGCGTGGTTCCCACCTCTGCTCCTCTGATGTGACCAGAATGGGATTGGGATATTAATGCCTTAATAAGCAGTCTTGTATCCCTTTTCCACCAATGTTGGACCACTTCTTTGTTTTCAGACAACCAAAGCACCGCCATGTTGAAGTTTGCCATTGTTGTTGTTGTACTTGCCACTAGCATTTTTTTTGCCACTAGCATTGCTGGGAAAGCAGAGATGCACATGGGCATGTACTGTGACGTAATGATGTGACGCTCTTGCCCATGGAAAAACAAAGCCAGTTCTTAGGAGGTTCGCTATTGAACCAGCTCTGACCCGGCACTAGCACCAGACATGATCTAGCACCTGGTTCACTTTAGTGGAAAATGAGTTTTAGAGAACTGTTCTTTAATATGAGAGCTAGTTATATGTTAAATTCCCGAAGAGCTCCCGTAATTCAGAGAGATGCTTTTATATATCAGTAGTCAGACTGCGGTATTTCATAATCCGTATTAAAAAACTTTCAAATTAGGACACAGTCGGAAACCCACTTGGACTTCCTCTCCTGGCTGTAATTGTGACAAAGTGTGTGTGTGTGTGTAATAATTCTATGAGAGAGTGTTACTGCGCTGTTAACGACAGTCAGAACAGTGTTTGGTCCAGCCAACATTATTCTGCTTTCTCTAAACACCTAAAATAACTCACCTTGCCCCCGTTCTGTCTCATATAATTGTGCTCCATTGATTTATTTTAACCTTGGACACCTAGATGCGGTGCTAAATGGCAACAGGCGGATTAAACCGAATAAATATTGCAATATAAAATCATTCAAGATGTCTATTAGGAGGCGAGTCTGACTTTCAGAGGTTGGTCTCTCGCTGTGATATTTTATTGATGTAAGCAGCAGGATGGACACCGTGGCCTCCATCATAATGTTGTGTTTTCAACAGAGATAAAATCTTTAAATAGAGAACACCAGGGCCAGATACCTTAATTTTGTTTTAGTTTTTTTTCAATATATGAGTTAAACATCTCCAAGTGATGACTAGATCAGAATATTTTGACCAGTAAGCATATAACCGGTGGTGGACGGACATTTGAAAGACACGCCGAGGTGTTTAGTGTGCCTTGTGGTTTATTGTGCGTTTTAATCAGCGCTCTGGATAATAGCCACGAGAAAACGCTGAAGTCACACTCTGTATCTCTGCGACATGAATGAAAGGCATTCTGGGAAGAAAAAAACCCTGCATAATAATTAAAGCAGCCAACAAAAGAACTGTCCTCACTCGCTCTCCTACCATTGGATATGAATTAAACAGTCATTCTCTATCTCATCTTTCTTTCTTTCTTCTCCTTTATCTGGCTTTCACGTCGTTGAGGACTTCATGTGAATCCCTAAGCAGAAAATTTTGCTTTTTCAGAACAAAGCATGTGGCCTGTGTGGAGTAAGCAGTGCTTTTCAATCCTCCTCCACAGTGAAACATACACTCCTGTACCATCACGATGATTTAAAAAAACCAGACTTACACACAAAAGGATACTTAAGGTAGTAGGAGGCTGGAGTGAAAACCTGAAATCCACACAGAGCAACAAATCAACCCCGCCCAATACGTTAGTTACATCATAGATGTACAATACATTATGTTGTACCCCAAACCCCTCCTAGGCCAATGTCATACCCAAAACCACATAATATTTTGTGGTACTATAAACCCCTCCCAATGCATTACATCATATCATAAACCCCTCCCAATATGTTATTTTGTACCCAAAACCCCTCCCAATGTTATGTTGTACCCCAAACCTCTTACAATACATTATGTTGTACCCTATACCCCTCCTAGCACAATGTCATACCCAAAACCCCATAACCCCCTCCCAATGTATTAGATCATATCATAAACCCCTCCGTATTTGTTGTCATACCCCAAAACTCTCACAATATATGTTGTACTCAGACCCCCTACCCCCTGAATTGGATTGAATTGAATTGAATAACCATACAGTACAAATACACTTTATCCAGGTTAGCTGGTCCTATCTAGGATTGGTCAGATTGTTCCTCATCAGTGCTCATCTATATAAAATATTTGCTTATTTTATATTAGCATTAATATTTTTGGTGGGATTAATAAATAAACAAGTAAACAACTATATAAATAATCAACTATAATGTTAAGTTTTCAACACTGTCTACACAATTAGCCTTTGCGTGATGATCACACACACACACACGCACACAAATATGAACAATCCTGAGTAAAAGTTACAGCGCCCTAACTCCAGAGCCTCCACTGTCGTTATATTCCTGATAATATATTCTTTGTGCACTTTGCAAAATCATATTTCAGCTCATGTCCTGTTGTTGGGGACAGAAGAGGGAGAGGGGGCTGTTATTTATTCTCACCAGTAAATGAGATTGTCCCACAGAGCGCCCTGGGGTCTGCTGCAGTGCAGCTCAGGGGGGAAATGTGGTGCTGTGGCATAAATTAACACCTGAGTGCTGAGAGTTCGGCCGAACCGCAGGCCTGTGGGGTCTCACGGCATCTGTCCACTCTCCGGGTCTGTCCATTATCACAGGGACGAGGCGCCAATTAGGCTTGTCTCTCTCACAGACACACATATACAGTATATAAACAGTTTGAAAATGTAAAAAAAAATATCTTCCTTGTCCCATTTACATGTCTAACAGTTTGTACAGAAGCTACGAGGCTGACGTTGCAGCTCACGGCCTCTAGTTTAGCACGCGGCTTTGTGGAGGCGTTTAGTGTCTCTGATGTGGTTCTGACTCTGTCGCACACCGTGATCTATAAACACAAACCATTAACACACTTAATAATAATAATAATAAGAAGAAGAAGAAGAAGAAGAAGAAGAAGATGATGAATAATAAACTTAATCCAAGTATTAAAGAGACTAAAAATGACAGAATGAAAGAGAAAATTCAGAGGGATAACGTTTTGTTACTTGTTCTACTTGATAGCTGTACATTAGCAATACAGTGAAGCTACTGGAATGTCTGACTCTGACTCCAGCTCTTACTCTGACTTTGTTACTGACTCTGACATGGCCTCTGACTCTCACACTGACTTCAGCCTCTGAATTTGACTCTGACTTTAACTTTGACTCTGACATTGACTGTCAGTCTGACTCTGACTCTGTTTATGACTCGTATACTCTCTGACTTTGACTGACTCTGAGTTTGACTCTGACTTTGATTCTCACTCTGACACTGACTGACCCTGACTGACTTTGACTCTGACACTAACTGACTTTTACATTGCCTCTGACTTTGACTCTCATTCTGACACTGCCTCTGACTTTGACTCTGACTTTAACTTTGACTCTCAGTCTGACTCTGATTATGACTGGCTTTCTCTCTGACTTTGACTGACTCTGACTTTGATTCACACTCTGACACCAACTGATTGACTCTGACTCTGATTTTGACTCTGACTGGCTTTATCTCTGATTCTGACTTTAACTGACTCGAGGTTTGGCTTTGATTTTGACTCTGACTGACTCTGAGTTTGACTCTAACATTGACTTTGACACTGATTGACTTTGCTCTGACCCTGACCATGACTCCTGCTACTTATACTGTAGTTTTCACTACTCTAGGGTTCTAGGATGGCTCGCACCAACAGCGTCCATTTCACACAAAGCTCCCACATACTGAGGTGTTTCTATGCTCTTTAAACTTTCTGCTGTTCAGAAAACTCTCTCCTCATTAACTCAGTTACGGGTTCTTTTTTCGTGCCTTGATCTCCGGGAGACATTTCTCTCGTTCCTCACCGATCACAAGATTCCCAACATCCGCCTCGCTCATGTAATGATGCAGGAGATCAGGCTGATCAGTGGCGGTGTGATTTAGGCATCCGAGGGGGCCGTAAAGCATTGATTCATCTCATATCATTATCCGTAGTGTTACACTTGGGCCCGCTCAGGCTCGGCCCGGAATATTGGAGACTGGAAGGCGGATAATAGAGTGTGGAAGTTTTGTGCTAGCCGAGTGTGCTCCGCTTTCCTTCTGTCGTTATTGAGAGGTTCATATTGCTAAGAGTTAAGTGTTGTCGAAGCTAATAGAGCCGGAGTTGCTACAGCTCCCCCGAGGCACAGACTAATAATCAAACAAAGCGAAGAACTCCAGCCACTCGGTCTGCACGGGGATGCTGAGCAAACGAATTTATGAGTAATTAGCCGCTACGTTTAGTGAACAACTCTCGTCTTCGGCTATCTCTTAAATGAGTCCCACATCTGCAGTCAAAGCACAAGCGAAACACGACGGAGGCTATTTAAAGAGCCGACAACAATGTCACGCACCCATACACACAAACACACATAAACTCACACAAACACACACATGCAAAAACAACCCAACAACTTAATTTCTGCTGCCAGATTTTTACCATCACAAAACCAAAAGAAAGAAAGAAATGATGAAAGGATCAAAGGATGAAATTCACATACTGTACTGTATAACCAGTGTGATGTCATTAATAGTGGTCAGAGCATTGATTAAATTAAAAAGTTTTTTTTTACTAATTTCAAGTTTTCAAGTGGTCAGTTTTTTTTTTGGAGACTTATCTAGCTAATTTTAATTATTTATTTTAGCATATAATAATAAGGTCAAATGTAGTAATGGAAAAGAAAAAAATTGAGGCAAAAGAAAGAAAGGAAGGAAGAAAGAAAGAAGAAATGTGGAAATCTGGACAAGGAATAATACAAGAATCATGATCAATGGCTGAATAAAAGTAACATTGAATAAATAAAAAGTAGAGAAAGAAAGAAAGAAAGAAAGAAAGGAAGAAAGAAAGAAAAGTTGGATAAAGGAAATGAAAAGTGGTATAATGAATGAGGAAATAGCAATAATATACTGGAAAAAGAAAAGAAAGGTCTGTTGCAGTGGAAGTGTTAGGTGGGAGGAAGTCGCCTGGAGTGAGCCGAGGTGGGCAGAAGTGGGCGGGCTTTTCAGAACCCTGGGTCATGTGATAAAAGCGGTAATAAAGGTGCAGTGATCAGCGAAGCGGTGAAGCGCCACAGCAGGAGTTCCTGCCGTTTACATGAAGTGAATTAACGAGTTGTCCTTTAAGCGGAGTGTCAGAGCCTCCGCCTCCCTGCTCCACCTGGGTGTGTGTGTGTGTGTGTGTGTCTGTGTGAACCAGCCTTGCCAGCTCTGATCAGCACAAACACTGAAATGTACCAGGTGAGGAATGAGGGAAGGAAATAGGAGAGGCAGAAAAAAAAGGACAGAAAGAAATAAATGAGGGAGGAAAAGATGAATGAAAGAAGATAATTAGGAAGGAAGGAACCGATGGATAGAGAATAGAAGGTAAGAAAGAAATTAAGAAAAGATGGAGGGAAGGGGGATGAAAAATATGGGCTACAAAAAAAGGGGGAAAATGGAAACACAGCTGTTAAATAGAAAGAGAAAATTATAATATCATTATTCCATTAATAATTCTATGAATTTGCTTTTGAGTATATATTGTGTAGTTGAGTTGTTGTTGTTGTTGTTCTTGTTGTTGTTGTTATTTATGACTACACTTTAAGAGGAGACATGTTACAGATGCAGTTTGGCCAAAGATTAATTGACAAATAATCTCATTATACTTCTGTATATAATTAAACGCTGGGTGTAGATCAGATCTTCTCTGCAGGCTGCAGGTTCTGGTTCCTCGCCGATCTCTTCCTCACACCTTTAAATAAATGGGATGGTTTGTTTGTAGTGAAGGTATTCGGTATCAGTCAGGGTTGTTTATTCGCCTGCCAGACGCCACCTCATGTCTTATTCATTCCCCAATCAGACCACTAAGTGGACGCATTATTTGAATTTTTAATGTTGATGTGGTCAATAAGGCCGGGAACTCTTCTGGCACGGGAATTAAAAAGCCTCAAGTTTTGGAAAGTTTCTGAGAAATTAGGTGGGAAAAACAGATCGCTGGAGAGAAAAGATAAGAGAAGAGCTGTAATTCTTTACATTGTTAAAGAAGAGTTTCGGGGAGAAAAAAACAATGAATTGTACAGAACAACCCACAATCCCTTAAATATTACATAACCTTTTTTTTTTTTTCATTTTAGATTGCAGCAATAAACCATAAAATAAAATCTCTCCTTAATTTTTTTTTTCCGTAGCTCTAATAATGTTAAAGTTTGCAATTTTATTTTTATAAAAACTTCAACAACATGTCATTTAGCAGTCATGAGCATTTAAAGCAATGCTACACTGCCTTTAATGTCATGTCTAATGGTGCCTGTGGTCATGTTAACGACATTATGTTTACGAGAGGGCATAATTTATGACAAATTTTTGAACCATCTTTCAGTTGGATAATATTCGCTGGAAAAGTTGGTACTGAGGGGGTCTGTGATGTTGCTTCACTTCACAGCTTAAAGAATGTAAAGTTAATATCTTATATGTTTTATTCTTTCCTATTAGCATTTATGCTTCCTTCCTTTTTTCTTTTCAAGGTCACAAAACAGTTGTGTAAGCATTTCACTGCATATCATACCCTGTATGATTGTGTATGTGACAAATAAAATTTTTACTTTGAAAAAGGCCTAAAGCTTGAACACCTTGTTTAGCGCGTGTAAAGCTACGTTTACACTGTCAGGTAAATGTGACCCAATTCCGATTTTTTGCTCATATGTGACACATATCGGATATGTTCTATGTCCGTGTAAACAGGAAAAAAACGCATGCATTCCGATATTTCGAGATCGGTTTCAGGCCTCATTCATATGTGGAAATAAATCAGAAATAAATCAGATATGTGCTAATGTGATTGTCATGTAAACAGACAGATCGGATATTCTGAGGCATTGTGTTCTGTACGTCATTAAAACTGCGACTTCTTCACGGTTTAATGATGTAATTTTATTCTCCGATGGAATCGCATGTGGAATGATAACATCGCAGGTGACATAACTCTGAATAAAAGGACCTGCCCTTGCATAGGTATTAAAATAAATGTTTAATATAAACTGTAAAAAGTAAAAGCTAAACAAGCATTAATTTTATTATTTTATTATTTTTTTATTTTTTTTTATTACATGCTAATTTCTATCTTACAGACTGGAAGGGTGTGAGTTAAAATGCCAGGACCGATCAGCTGTTCGTTTCCTGAGTAAGATTCTGCAGATAAAAGCTCCTCTCAGATGAATTCTGTAAAAGAGGCATAAAATAATAATTTAATTTGTTACCCTGGATTTATTCTCCATCCCTTGACACACACGTAGCAATTCTCGAGATGCTCGTGATGATTCTCGGCATGGTTTAACATACAAGCTAAGTCCGATGTGTCTGTTTGAATCTTGTGGCCGGGAGGTCGCATCATCTAACACACTCGTATGACATTAGCGAAGCGGATCGGTAAAAACTGGTAACACACCACTCGCCGAGTGTATAAAAAGGCCTGTCGAAAAGAAATTAAGTGCGACCCTGAGGACATATGGCTCCGAATCGTTTCACAAGAAGTGTTTATTGTTCTCCCACAGCTGTTGCTGGTATTTTAACGTCTAGGGACCTTCTTGCAGAACAGTCTCCGAAGTCTTCCTCCTCACCAATTACCACCAGAGTTCCCTTCACAAAAAAAAAGAAGAAGATGAAGAAAAGGGAAAGAGACAAACATCCGGTGCTCATTTAGCACGTGTCAACATGTTGCAAGAACAACTTTTTTTTGCCGACAAACTAATATACAACCTTGATCCCTGGACACACATGGTGTAACCTTGTGATTATCATGTCTAACATTTTCTCTCTTGGGCTTGAGCGAAGAATAATTTTAGGTGTTTAATGACCTTAACCTTAACCAAGGTGTTTTGCATAATGTGACGGTTGCCTTGGCAACAAAATCACTACACATCTATACTGTATGAAGAGAAAATTACAAAAACACAGAGTTAAATTAGGAGCCTTTGCACGCACGGCTAAGACCACGGACATGCGGTAAACTTCATGCTGCTATTTAGTACAAGTGCAATATGGATGGAAAGATTTTTGCAGGATTTATTTTATTTGTTTGCAGGTTTATTATAGAGAAGCAGAAACATGAAGCAAGATACAGGGAGCCCTTAACACATCCGCGATCGAGCGCACACACATACACACGGTTTAAGTCAGTGTTACATCAGCCATTTTTAATCGAGGCAACACACAAAACTTTTTTTTTCTTTTTTTTTACATAACAGATTATTATATCTGCTTTCCCTGATTGCCGAGCACATTAATCACTTATTAATCTCTGCTTTCTGTAAAAAAATCCACATGTTCATTCACAGCCGCTGGTGAGAATCGCACTTCAAATAGGCATCATCACGTTTGCAGATGTGACTAAATGCAGATAATGACAGATAATGAAAGATAATACAGGAATAAAACACACAAAGTGTAACCGTAAAGGCTTTGTTCAATAAAGTTGATGTTAAATGTATGCTTCTGAAACCGTTCTAGTGGTCAATTACACGAGTCTCAACTCTAAATCAAAAAAACTAACATAAAAGCATACATTTAAAAAAACTTATGCAGTGGCAGGTGTAGCTCAATGGATAAGGCCTTGGACTACGGTTCGGAAGGTCTCATGTTCAAACCTCAGGACCACCAAGTTGCCACTATTGGGCTCTTGACAAAGGCCCTTAACCCTCAACTGTTCAGATGTATAATGAGATAAAATGTACTGTAAGTAGCTCTAGATAAGGGTGTCTGCCAAATGCCTAAATGTACTGTATTGTTTGTATGAAAAAAGAAATCCTAATATTGTATGTAACATTAAAACCCTAATATTCACAGATCAGCCATAACAGTCAGTGATTATCAGTTATACACCCGTAAACTTGTCACAGGATCATGGGCACCCAAAGCTCACCCAGGCCTACAGGGACCAAAGGTCAGCCCTTCTGGTCTGAACCGCAGAAAAGCCCTCAGCAGCACGGGGCCCAGCAGGCAAAGAGCCCAAGACCCCCAAACTGGCCCCCAAACACCCCAGATCTCAATCCGATTAAGCCCCATGGGATTCAGCGGCCAAATAAGTCTGAAACACTGAGGTTCTACCCTTGCAACCCACAGCACCCAAAGGACCCTTTGCCAAAGTTTTGGTGCCAGACACCACAGCACCCCTGAGAGGTCTTGTAGAGTCAATCGCCGAGGGGCCACAGGTGCACTGGTGGCACAAGAAGAACCTGCAATATACTGGGCTTAATTGTTAGTTTTTACTGTACGGTATGTCTGATCAGAGTATTAAACATATCAGATTCATGGAAAACTCTCAATCATAGACACAAGTACTCCAACAATCATTAACTGAAGATTTTTGTCATTGTTGTTTTTTATAAGGAAAAAAACTTTCATAGAATTATTTAAATATATACAAATTATTAACAATAAATAAAATTTAATTTGTATAATTTTTATAACATTTTTATATTTATAAAGCTGTTTATGAATAGAACAGAATTAAATTAAATAAACATTTCCTCTAGGCACACATGACACTAGAAACAAGGAAGAATAAAAAGGAGAAAAAAGAACTGAAGAAATAAACAAGAAATAAAAAACGAACTCTAATAATTATTTTGAAATTACAACACTAATAAATGAATATTTGTTCAACAATAAAATAAAACAGATTATAATAAAATATAATACACACATATATACAGCATATAAGATTGAATTCAATTCAATTCAATGTTATTTGTATAGCGCTTTTATCAATTGTCATTGTTGCAAAGCAGCTTTACACAATCATAAGAAAATTATATACATTTGTATGAAATGTGAAAAATGTGAATAAATCAAAATGATTAGCTTCATTAGATTAGATCACACTCACCCTTCACCCACCTGCCATCTGGAAAAAGATACCGAAGCATTCGGGCCTCACATCCAGACCGTATAACAGCTTCTTTCCACAAGCCAGCATCTCCTAAATACAAAGGGACTGGACTAATATACACATACACACACACACACACACACACACACACACACACACTCAAATCACCTCAAAACAAATGGGATTTAACTGATAAACACACGCGCAAACACACTGATCAACAACCATCCAGAAATCTCCCACACCATCCTGAAATTGCTTTTTGCACATTATTTATTACCTGCTATTTGTACAAAGACTGTTTTTTTACATCTTCGCTGCTAATTACAAGAAATACTGGTCTCATGCCACTACCTCAACTCATTTCTCGGTATTGGATTGGATTGGATTGTGTCATGTTGTTTATACAACTATACAAATAAAATTGAATTGAATTGAATTGAATTGAATGGTGTTTGTCATGTTGTAGCTCTTGGTTGCATATTTGCACATGCACTTTATGGTGACTTGTTGTCTTTTTTTAAGGTACTTAGTTTTTTTTTTTATAAATTTTTAATGTTTATAACCTGTTTTGGTTAGCTAGTGCGTTCTTGTTCATTTATGTTGCAAATTTATGTTGTATGTAGCACCTTGGTCCTGGAGGAACACTGTTTCGTTTCACTGTGTACTGAACTGTATACGGTTACAATGACAATAAAAGCTGACTTGACTTGAGATTTAATGACTGTATGTAGATTTATACATTAATAAAAGAATTTTCTCTAACATTTTACTCAAACGAACTGACTATTTAATAAAATAAAAATCTATTTAAACATTATTATAATTATACAAATTTATACAAATGGATTATTACTTCATTAAAAGCAAAGATAAAAGCTTTAAAATGTAAATTTTTTTCTGTTTTAATCCCAGTGTCACCATGAAGCCAAAGAAAATCAGAAATTTTTTGCTGTACAAAATGGTCCACATTAGCATTAGCATTAGCATTGTGTTCACTCACGCCCCGCCTCTCATCTGCCCCGCCCCTCTGCCCCGTCCCCGGAGAGGAATGTGCGAATGTTAAAGCACCGTGTTTGACCGAGAGTCGTAAAAATCCTGCGCTGTTATCTTCTGCTGCGAGTCTAAATGACTTCCTGATCAAAAGGAATAATGGGATATAAAAGGTGCAGGTTAACCACACCGCTCTAAATCATAAGTCATTTAACAGGAATCCATTACAACCTTTCTACAGCCTCAATGAACTGAACTGACATTTATTAACTGAAAAGAAAAAAAAAAAAACTAAAGTGAAAAATGAACTGCGCAATGTAACTGGCGTTTATTAAATCGCAGCACTCATCACTTCAAAGAGAGGAAGTGATCTCTCATAATGATCAAAAGGAATAGATATAATAATAAAAAACACTCGGGTTAATGACATTTTCAGCTCTTGGTGTGCTTCACCCTTTTATGGAGTATATATGGAGTCTCATAGGCGTGGCTAAATGTAGAGGAAACATGTTTGGTCACTTATGGCTAAAAAAAAAAGTCACTACATTTTTATTTAATTGTATTTTATTTGTCTGGTGGAAACTATTTAATTTGACCTTAAAACATTTACTCAGTAATATCACTGTTAAATTAATTGAAATTATTCACAATAATTTTGTCTTACAGAAATGAACTTAATGTTAACAAAATATTATACCTGATCACCGCAGGTGTAGTAATTTGCATGTGCAATTAACGTTCCCAAAGTCAGTCTAATTTATTTTACCTTTAGGTAGAATTACATATTCATGAAGCTAGACATGTAACACAGACAAGACATGTAGTTTAATCGTGTCGTGTTAAAGACACAATCCTCCACAGACCTGTACCACATCACAGACGGGTACAATTTGGGTGCATTTACCTGTTTTTATACTCTGGGAACTGTTATTTTGACATATTTTTTCTTTTTCATCAAAAAAAATTGGCAGATGAAAACTTTTGTTTAATTTTTTTTTTTTTTACAGTATTAGAATTGTCTCTAAGAAGTATGTGTTGATGAATTAATCTGAAATATCTTTAACATTGGGGTTGTGTAACATATCATTTATTAATCCTAATCGTAATATTGAGCTTGGCACCCTTTAAGAAATGTTTTAACAAAACACTCTCTCATTTACTCACTCAGGGGGCCTAGAGCCTATCACAGGGCATGAGTGGGATACATCCTGGACAGGGTGCAAATCCATCACAGAGCACGCACAGATACACTCACATGATCATTCACATACTACAGGCAATTTAGGAACGCCAATTAGCTCAATCGTCATATCTTTGGGAGGAAACACACCAAGCATGGGGAGAACATGCAAACTCAGAGGTTTTAAAGAGTATTTCATAAATACATCAAACCACCACAATCACCACAGGTTTAACTCGCTTCCCAAATCAGTTTTAATATAACTCTGGGTATATAATCACTGCAGCGTAACACAACATAATCACAAAATTCACGCACACTTCCATACTAGTCCACTCATCCATATGAGACCAATAATATGTACTCCCACAAATGAAAATTAACAAATTTAAAGAGTCCAGTTTTGGCTTATCGTTAAATATTCATAGATAAAACTATCCTACAGATGGCGCATTGATGCCTATAATGTCGCATACAACAACAACAACAACAACCTATCAAGCTCCTCAGTGCCTGATTGGGACCCAAACAATCCTCGGCAGCATCTGGCACCTCGGACTCTGAGAAGTCACCCCACCCTAGACGGCGTCACTTCGCTGGCCTGGGTGCTGTGCGAATGATCACCGCAGGCCTAGTGTACTCCACTTCTTTTAGATGCAGGAGTCACTAATGAGATAGTCTTGGGTGTATCTGTGTGTAAACACTGATTTAGAGTGAACTCTGGCAATGCCCGGTCCCATCTGGCTCAATTACAGCTGAAACCGAGAGCATCAGTGGCGTTAACCTTTATGTCTGCTTGCCTGTTGGCTACGGCATCACGCTCTCCAGACGAAACAGAAGATAATCAAACGTTCATAATTATTCGGCCGGCGAGGGACCATGGTGGGGTTTCGGTTGAGCTCCGAAAGAGAGCGAAATCATTGTAGGAGAAGAAACTGTGAAAGTTGATTCTCACTCGATATCAAACATTTGCATGTTTATGATATAAACATTTCACAAAATCTTTGTATGTAGAGTCTGGTGGGAGATAATTAAGGGCTGAGAACATGGTATTTTACTTCAACCGAAAGGGCCGAAAGAATCTCATGAGCAACTTTCACACAATCTGACCACCATAAAAGTCCACATTTCCCATGAAGACCCATTCATCCATTATTTATACCAATTATAGTGTGTAGGGTCAAGGAGAGCCTGAAGCCTATCTCAGGGCACTCAGGGAACACAGTACAGGGAACACAATCACCCAGTAATCACCCTATGGGCAATTTGGATACAGCAATCACCCTACACTGAAAGTTTTTAGACTGATGGGAGAAAACCGGAGTACCTCAAGGAAGCCCATTCAACACAGGGAAAACAAAGGAGAGACTTGAACCTCCAACCCTGGAGGTGTGAGCAAACCAAGCTCGATTCTGCTTGAAGAGGTGGATTGAATCAAATACAGTAGGAAGGCATATGAGAGAAATATCAATAATATTAAGCTTGGCACAAAGATTGACTTCCTTGTTCTCTTCTTATCTTTGTGTTTAATGGCGGCCCACAAGCCAAGTGGGTGCATACTGCCACCTGCTGTATCAGACAGTATACTGTACATACACAATTGTACCCGAGAACGGAGAACAAAAACAATGTAAATGCTGACTAGCGTGGGTATGAATTAGGAGGGGGTACAACTCAATTATACCTAATGTAAAAATGGCCTAAGGCAGCAGAAGTTACTCATGAAGGATGGAGTTTGATGAATACCGAGGCGTGTCCTGAGTCCAATGTTGAACTTAAGCGTATTGTTTCTTGCATGAAGTCAGCTTGAATAAGAATTAAAAAAAATAAAATAAAATAAGACTCAGTGCTGGATCAAGCACTATTCTACGTGCTGCTAAATGATGAGTGCAGAAGCCATGTTGTTCAATTAAAACAAAGATTAATGTGGAAGTAGAACTAGGACTATTCATACAATAAGACTCCTGTTAGATTTATTTCACTTCTCGCCATCGATCAGCATTTCGCGCGTGTTTAAAGGTAGCAGCCTGAATAATATTGAAAAAGACCATCTTGGATAGGACTTTTACACTAGAACAAAATGTGGAGGTGTGACTTACACTCAGATGAAATTAATAATCTGAACCAGCCTTAAGTAGACACGTAAGCTGATTCTGAATACAAAGAACTTTCTCCACAGAAATAGGAATAAATCATGTTGACCTTAACAAGATGTCAGATTAGCGGCAGAGGGAACTAAGAGACGGAAAGAGTCAGGACGGTTCGGACCGATGAGACGAAATGATTGCGAAGTCATTGTTCAGAGCCAGAAGAAGGATATGACCACCAGAGAGACCTGGACAAAGATCACAAAAGGCAGCCGGCCAGATCAGATCTGGAGCACTTCTGCGCTCTACAGGACGGCATGTTGACGCAGGGTTATTGAAATTTGGGCTGTAATAAAAGTGGACCAGACTGGCATTACAAATGTGAGCCTCTCTGTGGATAATGGAGTCTCTGTGTGCTGAGCCACGGATGCCTTTGTTTAGCACCAGATGAATAGTAATGGACCGTGTCTGTCACCACAACCCTAAAGCCAAATGTAAAGCTTTTTCTTTTCCCGACCAGCACGAGCTATTATAGAGCGCGGGAGTGACTGACATTTCCCTTTATATCCAGTGTGGAGGAGTGTGAATTCTCTTTTTTATTACACAGAATGAAAGGATGTAGTCAGTCTGAAATCCATTAAGCGCCATCTTTTGTTAGCAAATTACTAATAGCGTTCTAGGTAATAGACACTTATGACCTGTGTTAGTATTAACATCTTTATTTAATTGCAATCAATGTAGGAACGTCTCAAATTTTTTACTTTTTTTTAAGAATTAACTTTCTCCATCCATTAGTTAGGTACATTTTGTGTTTAAGTTGTTGGGTTACCAATCCCCATTGGGAATATGATTGGAACATTGATGAATAGAAGTTTTGAATGAATAATTGTACGACATTAGCATAGTGTGTGTTGGAATAGTGCATTTTGATGACATCATCAGTTTGTTACTTCTTTTTAGATTATCAAGCAGTACACAACACACACACATGCTATGAAATGCATCCTCATATGTTTAGAATATCTTTTTGAAGCCAAACTGATTGTTGTTCAGACTTTTTTCTTTGTAATTTATTCCCTCTTCAAAAGCAGCTTTCCTTTTTCTTTTTTTTTTTCCGACTCAGACCTGTAAGACCTACAGGCCAATCAGACCTCTTGTTTATTCAAAAGCTAGCCTGTTGATGTAAAATCCGTCAAGTTGCATACATAAAGTCTTTTCTCAAACTCGACAACACTGACCCCGACCCTCTGCTTACAAAGCAGTGCATTACTGAGCAGCGCGGACCGTATAGATTTATGTGTGTGTGCGTGTGTGTATGAGTGCTTTAAATTTTACCAAATTAAGCTGTTGTTTTTGGATTCGAAATAGGAAACGATCGGAGTGCCAGAGTAAAGCTTAATGATAGACTTTCTGCATCAGTTAACTCAGGCACATTTTTAAGGAGGAAAAAAAACATATAAAGATAAAGACATTTTGAATGTGTTTTTTTTTTCACATGATCAAATATTACAGTACATTTAAACAGATACATAAATACATGGATGATATTTCCACAATCTGATTAAAAGCATTCTGATTAGAGATTCCAGCTTAATTGTCTATATGGACTCTGAACTGATAAGATGTGTGTTATCGTTAGTGTGTTACTGTAGTATTTAATGTTCCAAGAATTAGCAGTTTCAACAGAGGGGGTAATGTTTAACTTTCATATTCCACCATGACCATGAGCCTTCCAGGAAAACATCCAGCTTTTATCATGCGCTGTAACACGGAAGGTCACGTACCTGTATGTGTGACATCAGTTTCGAGCGACAACAGCGGATTCTGTGGACAGTGGTTATGAGCTTGACGCTGATATATAATGGCTAAGTGACAGACAGACGGCTGTCCTTGAGCTGATTCGCTACAGGAAGCAGGAGGACATTGAGCTCTGAACATATTAACCATCCAGCTGGGAATCAACTTCACTATTAAACCCTGAGTCTCTTTTA
>JAQQZT010000023.1:1866248-1881069 GCA_030068275.1 Clarias platycephalus
ATTTCCCACGGCACACCTGACGATCTCTCACGGCACACTAGTGTACCGCGGCACAGTGGTTGAAAAACACTGGTCTAAGCATTTCACTGCATATCGTATTGTGTATGAATGTGTATGTGACAAATAAAATTAGAATTTGATTTGAAGAGCAATTTAATAAAATAGCTAAGTTGTGTACGCTAATACACTGGTTCCCAAACCTGTATCCTTGGAGGACCCCCTGTCCTTGACATTTTACTATTTTCTCTCCTCTACCACACCAACGATTATTCTGAAAACACTGATAATTAGCTGATTATTTAGTTAATTAGTTAAATCAGGTGTGGTGGAAGCTGAGAAATCACTAAAATATGCAGGACAGGGGGTTCTCCAGGACCAGGGTCATCAACCACTTTATTAGAGCGCACTATTTAATAGTTTAGTATTTTGTTTTGTTTCTTTATTTAACCTGTTATTTTATTTGTATTCCTTACTGACAGTTAGCGAGCAACAGTTAGTGTAATTAACAGACATGAAAGTAGTTTTAAATTCTTCCCAGTATTGAAAAGTTGAGGAGAATAAACTGTGGAGGTGGAGGACAGTCCTGAAAAACTTACAAGATTTACTTTATATTTCCACTTATTCCACTTTAGTTGAATCTGTTTTATTTTGATCGGACCATTATTAGCATTATTATTGATTATTGACTATTGATTATTTTCCTATAACAGCATTGAGTCTTTTATCCCTTATATAATTACCAAGTGATTTATCCCTCTACCAACGACAGTCTGATTCATCATATACTGGAGAAACTAACTAAAATTAATTACTGGCTTTAACCTATAGACAATTTATTCAGTTGTTTTTGTTTTTCTAGTACAATATATTTTTCATGTGTGTCTTTTACTTTTTGTGAGCCAAATTTCACATTTCAAACCAGAACCTAACATTTCTAGATGGTCATTTATAAAGGACAAAAATTATCTCTATAACTGTAGACACCCACTTTATACTCTCTCTGGGATCAAAAAAAAAAAAAAAAAAAGTAAAGGCGGGTCTGGAAACATCACAGATAACCCCATTTTTTAAATATGTTTTTGTATTATCTGATAAATGAAGAACTCGACCTGTGATGCTTTTCCTGCAGGGTGTGATCGGATCAGCAATGTGTGTGAATTTCCAAATTCTAAACCCTTAAATAGCCAGAGTGAAAAATAAAAGAGAGCTGGAAAACTGATTTTTAGTGATTTTATGCACACAAATGATTTGCAATGTGTTGGTCACAGTATGCATTGTAAAGCTACACCTCAAGTCCAGATTCGATGCCCACCTCGGGGTCTGTGTGCATGGAGTTTGCATGTTCTCCCCATGTTTGGTGAGTTTCCTCCCACAGTCGAAAGACATGCAGATTAGACTAATCTTAGACGTTGGGCTAATTAGGCATTCCCGAATTGCCAGTACTGTATAAATGAGCATGTCAATGCTGACTTGAGGTCCTACCACAGTCGTACAAATGGGAATAAATACAATGGCACCATTGGGGCATTGGTGGCTTAGTGGTAGGTTTCTTGCCTGCCTTGGGGAAGGCCCAGGTTCGATTCCCAGTCAATGCCCAAACCCTACTGGGTGCAGTGGCGGTTCAGGTGCCGGTTCAGGAAGGACATCTGGCATAAAACCTGCGCCAAGTTGTTGTGAGAATCGAATGGTCTGCTGTGGCGACCCCTCGATGGGAGCAGCCAAAAAACTAACAACAACAACAATGGTTACCATTGGCCTCGACAATCCCTAGTTGGACTACAGAGGTTCCTAGATGGATGGATGGCATTGCAATGCAGAAAGTAATATAAACATTCCTGAGGCCAGGACTATGTGTGCAGTCCGATGTTAATGTACATCTAGAGCTCAGTTTCCCAACCAAGTGTTCACGAGTGTGTCATGTCTGTGTCAATGTCATTCTCAGCTACATCACTCTAACTTATAATATTAAAATAAAAACTTGTTCCAACAAACCTTGTCATTATACTTTGTTCAGAAGTCAACATTCCATTCACAAAACCAACTTTGTGGCAGTTTACCACACTCTCTATTTTTTTTGTGCCACACAAAACAATTGTCACACAATTGTCAGTCGAACTTTTAGAAGTCTGGTCTGGAGTTTATACATTAGGCACGATTGATTTGTACCACGCACAGTAACAATACTGTCCCCATGTCGCATCTAAACAGTGCAACGTCATCAGTGCTGTTGCATCAAAACAGCGATCTACTTCTATGTTCAGGTACAATTAACTTTCCTATCAGATTTAATCCACACCCAAGTACACATCCAGTACGAGTATCCAAGTAGTATGAGCATCCAGTACGCCCGAGTACGCAAGATTCTGGAATGATTGTGTTCTCACTGATCAAAACAAACCAGACTTTGTGGTCATGTGTCGTCATCGTAGGATTTGCGTCAGTCTGGTTTTAGCCGTAACTTGGTCTTGATTTCAAACTCCTAGAATCCTGCTCTTATCTCAGTCGTAATACACTCTGGTCTCTCTTAGTCATGACTTGGTCTTGGTTTAGGTGGTCTTGACTACACCATTAATATTTGGCCACACCCACTCCTTTCTTCCCATCAAACCCAAGGGCAATACTATCGTCAATCATCAATTCTTTGGTTTCAGGATGGTACAATGGCACAAGCTCTCACAACCCTGGTTACATCGCAGTTAGAAACCAGAACCTCTATTAAACCTGTAACAGTACGTACAGTACCTATACTTTACTGTACTGTACTGTACCTGCTTAATAAATCTTTATTTTTTTCACCATTCAAAAGGAAACACTGTAAAAATCAGCCTACTTAAAAACCTCAAGGAGCGCTTCAGCTGACAAAAAAGTTTAGGCTCTAGAGAGTATGATGCCCGAGTTACCAACAAATCATCATTGTCATGTCCTTATTTAATCGCTTTCTCCCTCTTGGGAAACATCATCGCTGTACAACACAGAAACGCAGCATCACGAAAGCAGTCTCATGGGATGACGGGAGCGTCTCGAGACGTGTTATGCCTCATACGTCAGTTTCTCAGATGCTCATTAGTCACTGTAGCTGTGAGAGACGGCACACAATGCCCTGTGACAGCAGGCGATTTGGGGATGTGAAAAAGCCTGGCTGTGCTGCTCTCTCGCTCCGAAGTTTTTTCTTTTTCTTTTTTTTTCTCTAGCAGCCACTACATCACTGTCACGCCACAATCCACTGGGAACGACCCCCACCGGATTAGCGCTCCATGACGGCCTGAGAGTTACAAGAGGGCTATTTGTAGCTACAAAGGAGCCTGTCAGAGACGTACTTGAGGACAGGAACAGATGTACAGATGTATGTACTAAAGTCCTGTGCTCTACCTGTGAGTCTCTGCTGACCTGGACGCTTTTCATTCTGAAAGGGTTTAAAAGCATTCATGATTTTTTTTTATTTGATTTCAGGATGCAGGACGGCCTGACTGAGTCAAACTCCAATCTCGAGAATGCAACATTGCTTGTAGTTTGTCACTTTGTTGAAATCTATGAACTGTTACTAATATGTCATCTGTCATTTATGTTTAAAATGTAGTTTAATTTACATCGTGTGCTTGGCTTCCTGCTAGTTCAGACACACACACACATACACACACACACACACACACACACACACATGAGGCGCCAAAGGTCTCGGTCCTTTCAACCTCTTTTATTCTCAAAAAGTCCATAACACACTTAATGAGACATTGTATATAACAATAAAATTAAAGTACAAATATACGTTTAATAAAAACGTGTTGTGAAAGTGTAAATAGGAACTGATCACAGATAGCAAGTTGTAAGTTGCATCATACATGCAAGCGAATCAATCGGAGGAATCATTCAAAAAATATATAAACTCATTAAAATGTTTCAAAGCAATGTAATTTGGGACAGTGTTGCTTTCACAATATGAAGGTTAGCACTCAATGCTAAGTGTAATCTGTCTATTCATTGATCATTTAACTAATAAGACTGTAGTCAGACAGCTTTACTATAGTAACCATTAGCTGGTTAGCTTAGCCCAGTTTCTCTATAGACAAAACCAATTGAGAAACAGTAGAGAAACGTAAGATTTGGAATTTGGTTTGTAGGAATTCTTGACACTGCATTATTGATGATAATCTGAGTGATAAACCAAATCTAGAGAGCAAGCTATCTTAGCTAGTTAGTCAAAAGCCAGCTAGCATGAGTATTGCCAAGTAGAGGAACTTTAGAAGGAATTCAGGGCTGATTTTAGTTCCTGGAGGCGGAGCTTTGTGTATTGAATGCCACATAGGGGTGCCATCCCCCTGAAACGGAAAATAAGAGACAGGGTGGGGGAGGATGGGGTGCGGGTGTCTTTTTTTTTTTTTTTTACTTCTTTATAGGGACAGTCAGTTTTACGCCTTCACTTACACCACAAGTTTTATGTACATGAGCTTTTCGGGCTTGTAAGATATTTGTAAAAGTTGTATATATCATGTCTGTATTATTATAAATAAAATAAATAATATTATTTGGTAGCCATTGTATTATTAATATTATTACCTAATAATAATAATAATAATAATAATAATAATAATAATAAAGACTTGTACTAATAATAATCACAGTGTATCTATCAGTTATTGTAGACTGATTTGATTGATTCTATGGCTGACTTTTGCTCTGGGTTTTGACACTTGCTGTAATTTTTGCTCTGTTTTTGTGCCACCTGAACTTACTGTACCCCTCGGAGAGCTACTCTAGAGACTAGTGTGTATGGCAAACTCCCCTTTGGCATCATGGCAAAATGAATAAATAAATAAATAAATAAAACATTCATTTTAAAAAATTGACATAACTTTGCTAATGGTATGATATAAAACACTGAATATAAAATATTGTCCAATGTTCTATAAGCAAGGCAGGTTAACAAACATAAGTATTTACTACATACAGTACACAATATTATACTTATAAAGACACAACAGCGTCATAACTTTATCTTTTCTCCCTTTCTGCTTTTCCCCCTCGCGTCAAACAAATGGGAATAAATACAACGGACACTATTGGCCCCCATGCTCACTAACTGGACTACAGAGGTTCCTAGAAGGATGGACAGATGGATGGTTATGAATGATCTGTGGTTTATTCAGTGGCATTTTGCAGTGTGAGTGATTTTACGTAATTGCATTACGGTAAAAAAAAATAGGTCCGCGCTTTTAGCTCCTGCTCCCCCTGCTGGTGACATGAGGTGATGTCCACTACCCCCCTCCCTCCTCATCTTGTACTCTAGATGGTGAGAGTTGAGAGTTCAGTCGTCACATCACGCAAAACTGGCTAAACAGAATTTAATGAAACTTTGGCAGCCCTTGGGTATTTGTCTGAATTTTAAACCTGCACCATGAATGAAAATAAAATAGTAGAAGTCAAGTTATGAGCAGTTATGTGCCGGATTATGTCACAGCATCTAACGCTTTTTTTTTTTTGTTTGTTTTTCAAATTTAGCTCTTTTTCCCTTGAGGTGGGCGTGGCTGTATTTGTCACTCAACAGAGCCAATCAGTGGGATAGTTTCCCATTTATAGACAGAGAATGTGGAAGAAACAGAAACGACCGTAATGCACCTACAACCTGCCAAACCCCTCGGGACACAAGAACAGAGAGAGCTTCCCAGTCAGTCCATTGCCTCTCTCACACACTACAATCAGGGCAATAATGAGGTTAATTACCCCACACTGTGACATGAAACGTGTAAATGAGCGATAGAAAACCGATCGCGCAAACTGTCAGCAATCTGGACTTATTTTTAATTTTTGTGTGTTCAGAACAAATGGCGTCCTGCGTCGGTTCAATACAGATCAGCTCTTTTAGTTTCCAAATACGGGACGATTCCGTATGTTAGTTAGTAAACTTACCATTACTATTTGTTCAGGACAATTAACACTTTGGTCAGGAATTTCTCTGCACAGTGTTTGTTGGCGAACTAGATTTTGTTTTTATATTCGTACAGCAGGTCATTATGAATATCCACATTCCCCTCAGATGTGTTGCTGCTCCGTTAGACCTAAACCACATTGTACTGTAATTACACTTAGCATAGACCGCTAACTGAACTTTTTACGAGTTCTGCAACATTGAGAAACATCACCGCTGCGTCTGGGATCATAAACTCGGCCGTTAGAATGTCCCGAGCCGCTCGTGTGGAATCTTCTCGTCCACGGGGTCGACATATGTTCTTATCCTGCGACCTTCCAAAGCTGAAATAGCCCAGATGTCCAACTGTGTCGATTAGCTACTTCTCTCTCACATACACACACACACACACACACACACACACACACACACTTGACAGACACAGTGGGAAGCAGCATCACATAACTGGGCTAAGTGGAATCCCATACGTTAACACTTCGGCTGTATGCAGTCGGTCTCACGCTGGATAAACACAGCTGAAGTGCTGCGGAGACAACACACACAAACACACACACACTTCTGTCCGCACCTCATACATTTTCACACATGCACACACATATACACACACACTATCGTAGCCAGGAGGTGAGAGATGGGTCAAGGGGTGTCCAGAAATATATACACCCCAGAATATCTACAACTGAAATAGATGCATTAATTACAGAATAATTTGTTATGAAGTTATGGAAAAATAATCAGTGATAAACTGTGTGATGAAGCAAATTCAGCAAAGTTGATCATTCTCCTGTTAAATCATGTTCACAAGTGTTTCATTCATCGTATTCTGAAATTTTTTTATTAGTTAATAAACAGCACAAATCACATTCATCACTTATCTCTTTTCACGCACGTGTTTTATGTTACAGAAAGACAAATGAAAGCAGGGTAGTTAGTAGGGACGGGAATTATCAGGGCGCTCCCGATACGATATCATCACGAAGCCTCGTGCAGATTTGATTCGTATTGCGATTCTCACAATTCAATATAAAAAAAGATTTTCGTATCTTGTTACAATTCTAAACAATCTTAACAAATCGTTGTTTTGATTTCACACAGGATGCTGTATTGCGTGAATAGTTTAGAGCACCACCAGCAGGATTATAGAGGAACTGCAATATGTTATCACTTCCGATGCAAACATAAATCAATTAAAAATTTATTTTAAAAGATTGATTTTAGAGTAAGTACACAAGTCGCTACATAAAAGAATCATGATACAACACTGAATCTATCATTTCCTACGTCTCTAGTAGTTGTCATTGTCCTTCCATAAATATTGGATCAAAATAGACGTCTCGTTAAAGTAGGCGCAGTTAGCGATGGTTTGCGAGTGTGAGCGTAGTGTTCGTCATGCACTTTGAGGGAAAGTGCAGTTTATCTTCTGAGGTTCAATTAAGGACACAGAGAAACGAAAGGAGAGTGTGTGTGTATGTGTGTGTGTGTGTGTGTGTGTGTGTGTGTGTGTGAGTGGACCAGGAGAGTGTCTGGATGCTTTTCTTTTTCCCAGCCTGTCAAAACTCGCCTGTTCATGCAGGATTGGCCGATCCGAACAGGAAGGAGGCGGGACTAAACCTGTCACCTGGTGAACCGAAGCATGAAAGTTCAAAGCCTCTCCGAAACAGACACCCGAGCTGCGTTTCTGTGCCTAGAGTTGAGATTTTTGTCCGACCCTTGGGGCAGGACAGATCATAACACACTTGACACACTTGTGCAACTCCAAGCAGGAGCATTTCTGTTTCTGTTTGTTTGGTTTGGGTTTGTTTTTCGCAAGCTGTAAGACGAACAGAAATCCACCTTTCAATCTGGGTTTCATCCCGCTGTCAGAGATAAGAGCCAAAACAAGCGGAGCCCTCTGCTCAGACGTAATTAAAAACTCTTCTTTAAATAACGACGGATTTAAGCAGCAAATCCTCCTGCTGCTGATCTGCAGGCTCCTGCAAGCCTGCGCTCTGATTCTGCAACCGAATCCGCCTCCATCTCTCGCCCTGCGTCTCCGTGTCAGGAGCCTCTGCAGCTCTTCAGATTATTAATATTACGACAATAAATTTACTATGTAATAATTCTCAAGCATCACATTGTGGAGATATCGTTTAATCTGTCCATAAAACCTGATTCATAAAGTAATATGACGCTCTGCGTTAAAGCTGGACGAGACCCTGATAGTGATATTGTACCTCTGCATTTGAACACACAGCCTTAAAAATTTTCAACTTAAAAACTGAAACTTTTTCTCGGTATACGAGCGATCGAACCCAACATCATCTAAGTTGCGTGTAAGTCCGAGAGCAGATCAGAACTTGTTTGCGTCAGTGGAAAGCCAAGCGAAGTGAGTTTACAAGTTGTTTCTGTAGGATGTTTTTGTAATTTGTGTAAGATTTAGTGAAGATGTAGCACCATGGAGTCGCGAAAATCTTATCAAGGACAGTGCCAAGAAGAAAACGGAGCCGCTTTCAGTTTGGTTTTTAAAGCGGCCGGTGCTGAGAGGAAGCATGAAATTAAGGTTAAGTGAGGTTTAATGTCTATTTATTTTAAGTGTGACTTCATTCATGTGTCTTTTCTAAATGTTTTTATTTTTTCTATGCAAAAATATGATCATAGTTGTTGGAAATTGGTAATATTGGTAATATTTTGTGTGTCTGGAACGGATTATCTGCATTTACATTATTTCTTATGGGACAATGTGTTTCACAATACAAAAGTTCACCTTAAGAACTCACCTCCGGAACAGATTACATTGGTATGCGACATTCTTGTTTCCATGGAAACAGTGACCGACTCTTTCACAGGGATGTCTACAGGAGGTGTAGTTTACATGTAGATGTCATATGATATGGTGAAGTTTGCAAGATGGAATATGTTTATGTAACAATTATGGAAGAAGACTCCAGTTCCAGTATCAGTGCTCTGCAACAGTCATGTATACATTATATATATATATATATATATATATATATATATATATATATATATAAATAAAAACTGACCTCATTGCCGTAGACCATGAGGTGGTGTGTGGTGATGAGGGATTTGAAGATGACCACCCAGCTGGTGTTGGTGGTGCGCTCGAACAGCGTGTCTGCCAGTTGAGGGATGTTCACATTCATCTCATTTGTGCACTGAATCAGATCTGAGAAGGAAGCGATACAGATGGATTACCAAAACGTGAATGTGCTTATGAACAAGAATGGATCTATATGTTCACAATGATGATGACTCTTAAAAATTCAAGGCAATGTTTCAATCATATGAGGGGTGGTCAGGTACACTGCTGTGCCCCCAAATATATTTTATCCTACCAAGAAAAAATTTTTTTAAAGTACCGATTCTTCCCATGAGAGAGAAAGAAAGAGAAACAGAGAAGCAGCAATATTAACTGAGAAAAGGGCCCAAAGCAGAGCTAACTTGTACTTTGCCAATGTCAGGAATGTGATCGACTGACTGACTTGCATTTGATTGGGTCCATATCAGAAGACAGTCTGCTGTAAAACAGTAAAAGTTACTTAAAAAACATTAACATACACTTGTCTGCTGAACAGATGCATCAGATAAGAACCGACAGCTATTATCACACCTTTTATGCACATAATGCTTCCTGCTCTCCATTCAACAACAATTATTTTGTTGAAATCCTTATAGTCATGCAGTTCATATGTAAGAAGGGAAAAGGTAAATATATGTATGAATGTCTCATCAACAGTTTGCATGGATTCTAATCTCTCAATAATAGCCAGAGTAAAAAAAAAAAAAAAAAAAAAACAAATAAATAAATAAGTCATCATCTACACATCTGGAATTGAAAATTTGGGGAACGGAGCACCTATTCAAATCTTTTCTTCCACTTTGGTTATATTTTCAGCAGATAAAACTTCACCGCAGGCAGAACCACTCTGAACGTCAATAATTTCATTCAGTTTGAATGCTTTTTGCAAACGTAATACACAGCTCATCAGATCAGCGTCCATGTAAACTCAAATCTTAATGATTTCAATTGAATTGAAGAAATATTGTCCAGGTATTGATACGCCACAATAATCTGAATGCTTTTCAGACTGAGCTGGACTTGAATAAGTATGGCTCACACTCCTCTTTATCAGGAGCTGAATACAAGATCTTATATTAATAAATAAATAAAAATGGAACTGATAAATTTGCATTTCTGCTTCTTTATGAACAGTTTTACTCCTGTATGGGAGAGACATATTTAGAATATATCAACTAGACGGCATCATGGTTTGGAATTTTAAATAAAGATTTTAAAGAATTTCTAGAAATCCAGTTGAGACGAGAGAGAGAGATGTTATTTGTAGACCGTGGGGAAATTTGCAGGGGCTTATTTAATTTACTCAAATAGATAAGAGTCACTGGTGAGCACTGACAATTCCTAGCAGTTCACTAATGTCCACAATTTGTATAAATAGTGACGAGCTATGACCACTGCTCGATAAGGAAAGGGACACATCCATGTGATGAATCAAATAATTATTAGTTAGCTGTTGCTGGCTCTTAAGTGGTATGTCAGACAGAGGCACTGTGCCAAACTTTCTAGAGATTTGCCGATAAGCTGTGCTTTAAGAACCATTAATAGTTAAAGTCAAAGTGAGGAAGTTGGTGATGAAAGAGTATGAATGGTGCAAAACACATCATGAGAGCTCGTACGTATGTCAATAAAGCACTTTAAAATAATAATGCTAAACATGGAACACTTTCCCAAATTGCGTTGTTCTTTAGTTCATTAAAGAGAAGTTCTTACAAGGTCTAAGAACCTGACCTAAAGAATCATGCCTTTACAGAATTAACTGTTTTAATAAATAAATTTGTTTGATTTATTCATATGAGAATCTACAGGCCCTCAGTGGATGCAGTTTGGCACCAGACTGATGATAATGTACAGACAGAGATTGATGTGTGCTGGGTTGGACAGTGGCATGTCTGTATCATGACTTTCTGGTCACTAGGAAAAATCTCATCTTGCTCAGCATCTACAGGTCCTTCATTTATTTGTACTGCACACAAAACCTTTTCGCACCATGCACCAGCATCTGTTTTATACACATTGTTAGGAACCATAAGAGTTTCTAAAAGACTAATTATAGCATCACTGAGAGCTTACTGCAGCGGCTTTTTCAGTTTCTTTTTTAGATCTGTCTTTACTTGGTACGGGAGGAAAAGCGCGGCCCATAGAGCACCTTTTCCTTTACAAGCCACAATCACTATTTAAAGCCACACAAAGCAGTAGCTATCACAAAACAAAAGACCTCTGAGAGCCAGCAGGAATGCATGACATGCAAACATCCACTGAATTCTATTGTAAATAAAAACTAGGAAAGGCCAAAAAAGTAAAAAATAAACACATTCAAGTTGGGTACTTTTCTCTAATAAAAAAAAGAAAAAAAGAAAAATAGTAAATGCAGACAACATACAACAGAACAAGGATTAGAAATGATTGTGTATCTAGTGTTATTGTATATTGCGATATCACAATGTACAACTCTAAGGTCAATGAAATCTAGTGGACGTACAGCCTGTGCTCGCGTTTCTGACTCATGAACTAAACTTGTTTCTGAGTCAGGTGACCAGACTGCCCCCCCCTCCCCCAGACATGACCATCAATCGATGTCTGAGAACAAATTCAGCACTAGTGTAGTAGACAGACAGCATACTATTTCCCTTATAAAATAAAATAAAAAAAAGACACTGGGCTATATTTGAAGAGATTGTATCCACATAAAGGATGTGAAATTGTTCTCACACACACACTATGATTACTTCAATTTAAATATTTCAGATCATTCCAGAGATACCATTATTTATATTACAGCATGTTTTTTTTTTTTTTTTTGATGATGTTGTGAATCTCCTGTTCTACCGCATCCCAAATTCAGATCCAGTGACTTTCAGAGTCACTGCAGAACTGTGAACCAGTTTGAGATGAGTCTTGCTTTATAACATGGTCCATTATCCTGCTTGATTCATTAGAAGCTGGGTAAATTGTGCCACATGCAAAGCAAGAATACTTAAATAGGTTGAAATGCCATTCAAGTGATGATTGATTCGTAATAAACTCGCCTGACATGTGCAAAGAAAACATTCCACACACTATTCCACCACCTCCATCAGCCTGAACTGTTGACACAAAGCAGGTTGCGTTCATAGGTTCATTCATGGTGATAGTACCCAATTCTGACCTTACCACCCTGTGTCTGTCAATGGAAATCAAAACCGATCAGACCATGCTATCTGCTCTTGGCCTACAGGACGTCCATCTGATGTGGGCCTTTGTTGCTGAAGCTCCTCCGCCTCAAGGTTTGACGCATTGTGCATTCTGAGACGCATTTCTGCTCATGACAGTTGTACAGAGTGGTTCTCCGAGTTACTGCAGCCTTTTTATTAGGGCGAACCAGTCTGGTGTTTCTCCATTAGTCACACTCATCACCAAGACTTTTCTATTTGCAGAACTGACCCTCACTTTTGTGGCATTTCGTCTTTATTGTACTGTTCTGTGGAAATGCTAGAAAATCCTGTGTGTGGAGACATCAGGAACTCAACAGTTGCAGAAATTCTCAAACCAGACTTTCTGGCACCAACAATTATCCCATAGTCAAATTTACAGAGATAACACCCCTCCTGCGCCCCATTCTGATGGATGACATGAACATTACTGGAAGCTTAGGGTGTCTACCTACAGAATTTTATGCATTACAATGCTACTAATATGACTGGTTGATTAGATAACTGCACAAATGAGTAGGTGTACCTCAATAGTGTTTTTAGGGATTTCTTTATATATATAATTTAGAATTTTAAGTCTAAAACATTCTACCACTAAAATATTGCGTAAACGATAATCTCGGCCTGAGGGAAAGACAAACGAACACCCGAGAAACGATACAAGCAGCACCAACCAAACAGAATTTTTCACTAATTGTTGTCTTTAATCCAATTTGTTGGTCACAATGCAGACAAATTAAATAATGCTTAGCGAACTCACAGAATTAACATGGCTTCACCATTAGAGATGAGGCACAATCTTAAAATCCCTACCTAAATCTTAGGACATGACTTGAGATCCATTTTCACATTCCTACATTCAGATTTATTTTATATTTCTACAAACCTCCATCTACCCATATGTGAAGAGAAAGATAAACTGGACAAAAAAATAATAATAAATAAATAAATAAAAATCTCCAACTAACCACTCTTTGTTGCACAAAGATGGCACTGTTTGTCAAAGGACATGAAAATCATCAAAAGCCTTTTTTTATAATTTTTTTGCATTCCTGTGTTTTACGGCAGCTGGCATCCGTTGCATGTACTGCCTCTCAGCACGGCAGCAGAATAAACAGGTACAGGAGCAGTAGCATGAGAGGGAACTGTCTGCTACTAGATTAATCTAATGTTGGCATCGTTCTCCCGGACAGATTTTTAAAAATGGTGGGAAAATATGCTTGGGAACCCGTCAATATACCTTGGCACTCCTAGATATACTCTGTGTGGGGGAAAGACTGATATGTAACTACACGCACTGGGGGCAGGACAGCACACTGTTCTCAATTAGACATGTTTTTTCACGTGTGTTCCTGCTGTGTCCCTGACTTTGATCTCACAAATAGAGGTGATGCATGCAGGTGAGGCTAAACTGATTATGACGTTGTTTTGGCAGGAGATCAGAATATAGCACAAGCATTTTGCCACCATTACGGATTGTCGCTCTGTCAAGGAGAGGCCAGATCAGGGGCAGGATCAAAGGTCTGTCAAAACCACTTACAAACAAATGGTATGAGACACATTTGTCTGTGTTCTTACAGGAAGGGGAAGAAAAATGCATCAGAAAGATACTGTACCTTAAGCTTCCTATAGCTCATGACAGGAATCTGAATTATTTTTGCCTCGGATGACCTGGAAATAGCAGGGGCATCACAGCATTTTTTAAGGGGCACCGAGGCAACATAGCAATCACTCCTAAAGGCAGGAAGGTATTATTACATTGTACAAAGTAAATTATTACAGGACCAGAAAAATGTGATGTGGTACATTTAAAAAGTTAAGAAAAACTGAAGGTATCGATGACCTCATGGCATTACTGGAGAGCTTATCGTCTAGATCAGGGGTCCCCAACCACCGGGCCGCGGACCGGTACCGGTCCGTGGAGCAATTGGAGAAAAAATATTTCCGTTTTATGTATTGTCTGAGTCTGAACAATATTTTCTTTTTAAAAACCTTGTATTTTGAAAAATAACCGGATTATTCTCTCGGTTAGATCTCGCGCGCCATTACGAGAGCAGCCGGCACCCCCACCAATATCCCCATTGTCATTCACACACTACAGGCTGGATGGACGATCTTTAGGGTGGAGACTATACATCGGCCAAAGCGCCAAACAGTATATCAAGATATTTTGCTTGTTATCCAGCCAGTGCTTCCTCTACCTCGGATGTTATTTGGAAATTAGCTTTTGTATTACAGCCCTTCACACGGATTCCAAAGCATTTTTTCTTTTTTAGAAGGTAGAGAAAAAAATGGGGTAAAAGGGCAGGGTAGAAAAAGAGCCACAGTGACTGTGTCTGTTTGGCATTCTTTTCCTAAACAAACAAATGGAAAAAGTAAGGGAAAAGAAAAGACAGTGAGGATGGGTACAGCCATTTAATATATAGTGTAGGTGTGTGTGTGTGTGTTTTTCCCCTCTACCACACACACAGGAATTCAGGAAAGGGTTGGGGCGGGTAAAGAAATTGTCAGTTTATTTGCGGGGCGGGTTGGGGCTGGTCATTAAAAAGAAAATAAAATCCATGTATGTTGCGTGCAATTCCCTATAGCCTATATTAAATATTTGGGAATATCTATTTTCATATTTTATTA
>JAQQZT010000023.1:1887526-1901304 GCA_030068275.1 Clarias platycephalus
GGTGTTTGTTTACATTGAGACAGTAGCGCATTAGTAGATTATTTTAAAGTAGATTATTAAATCCACCACATAACTGTCCATAACATCACTTTTACTCAACATTTTGATTTCACTTATGGTGCAGGTTAAACTTCAGGCAGAGATCTAAGAACTGCAGAAGATTCAGTAAATTCTGTACAGACAGTTTTGCGTGATGCTGTGACAAAATCTTGCTGGACAGAGAGACAGACAGACAGACAGACATACAAACAGAATAATTTTTTCTGAGACTGGTTTCTGGTCCTCTAATGTATGAAAAATAAACATATCATTGAAAGAGCGGGTTTTGACCAATGTACATACAAAACCTTTCTTTTAATTATGCAGATGTAAGGTTTCTTGGGTGGTTGAAAGACACTCATAAATAAAATGTATTCTTCTTATTATTATATACGTACCTACTTCTGCAGTAGCAAAATGCAGCAGATTTTTTCCCTTGTTTACTGTATATAACTGTATTATGAGGTTTTCATAATGAGGTTTTCATTTGACTCACCCTTATACAATAAACTACATATAATTCATATACAATAAGCAACACAGTAAAAAAGAAAAGGTAACAATATTAGAGAGCAGTATGTGATTGACAACAGTTGTTGTAATCAAACAGTTTTTATGTGCATCAAAACTCAACACAAAGTTTCTTCTTAAACTAATTTGCTGGCAGTGACTCGCTACAAAAACACACTCTCAGTATGAATTAACTTTTTTTATTACAATATAATCTTTATATGATGCTTAATTGCATATTTACACTGACACAAATTTATCTTGATTTATCAATTGCGCCGAAACCGTGGGAGATGGAGTTATAGCGTTTTGCAAAATCATACAAAATTCACACTGATGTAACCCAAACAGTTCTGACATAATATACTGTATCTCCAGTATAATATGATTTAAAGAAACCATGAACAACTAACTGTTTGTATGATTTCCAACTTTCTCAAATCTGCCAGAATAGATTTGTCTCATTTTGCTGTCAAACTGTTATGTATATTCTTAATATATATTCAAAATGAGAGAATTCCTGGTTTGGTCCTCAGCTCGCTGTTTGTGTTGAGTTTCTCATGTCCTCTCTGTATATGTGTGGGTTTTCTCCGGGAACTCCAGTTTCCTCCCATCTGCCACAATCATTCCATGATACAGATGGTACATGATGGAAGCGCTGATTATCCCGCCATTATTTTATTTTGGTGCTCGGTAACTACCTGTAGTGTACACAGTGTTACATCATCAATCAACTGATCACAAGCGAATCCATGTGAAAGAGTCGACCATTCTGAGATTTTAATAGTCTGCACTTGATATTAATACAAACTGCCACTTAATGTAAATGTGTATGATGGACTGATTCTCATCAGTATTATGTATTATGGATAATTACTGGTCAATAAAATAATTAGCTATATAAAGTTTCTTTTTTTATTTACACCTGGAACAAAATAGTTATTAAATCTAAATAATTACTCATATAAAGTTTATTTATTTATTTGTTTGTTTATATCTGGAACAAAATAGTTTTAAATATATAATTTAAAACAAAAAATAGTTCTTGTCATGCAATGGATCTGTTTTGTTTGTTTGTTTGTTTGTTTGTTTGTTTGTTTGTTTGTTTTGTATAAAAAAATCTTTAAGTTTGTTAGAAGCCTTTACATTTTCTGGCCCTGAAATTAGCCCCACCCCCAGCTGGAACAGAACTCCTTAGCTCCACCCCTTTTCAACACAACAATTCAAGCTGCGTCTGAGGATCCAGATGAAGGGAAAGTTAAACATTTGTTACTGATTTCATTGCAGTTTTCTTAACAAAAATTACAAACTGCTGCTTTAATCAACATGTGTTTGTGTTAATAAAAGGACTGTGGAGGCTTTTTTTCTTGTCAAATTGCATTTATAAAATAAAACTACAGTACTGTAGCCTTTTGGACTCGACTTGGCATTCTGAAGTGGTTCTAATTAAAGTCTGATTAACATCAGTTTCCTCTGCTTGTTTAATAAAATGTGCAACGGCGTCCATGTAAAACAATATTAGTTTAGGGTTTTGATATAAAGCATGTGGAATGTGCCTGTGCTATGGCAGTTTTTAAAGACATCTTATTCCATGATGTTCCTGGGATCTGAGGCTGGAAATTAGTTTCCTCTTCTTACACTGAACGTATCGTGTCTCTTACGGGAAAGAAAATAAACAGATCCTGCAGTGATGTGTGAGGAGGGCTGAGTGATAAAAGCTGATCCTTTAGTTTAGATCCTGTAATTTCACTGGCTCTTAATACATTTACACGGGGAACATTTAAGCCGCAGGCATGCAGAAGCACTGTCGTGATTTTAAGGCCAAATCTCTGATCTCTGGGTTTAAGTAAAATTTCCATCAGTGTTTGATTAGTGGGATGATAATTAAGCATCAGTAATCATCACAGCGCATTGTGAATTGTAAACTACTTGTAGAAGTTTTAATACTTGTTAAGCGCTCAGTATTTGGACACACACACACACACACACACCCGTGTCCTTGACCTTTGTACTCGTGCATGTGTGTGTCTGTAAAAAAAAACATATAAGCATATCTTAAATGGAGTCTAATTGATCTACTACTTCTTATTATAAAATTATTTATTTTTAAACAGATCATTATTAAGCTTTATTTTTTTCTTATTCTAATTGTAGATACTGTAATTTTATTTCTTTCTAGAATTAAATGTTTAAAATTAATGAAATCTCTTCCAATATACAAGAAAATCATAATTTAAGTAAATAAAAGATAATAATCATTGTCTTGAATTTGTTTTTGTTTTTTTTGTAATAGAATATAACACTGTAAAAATACTAGATCAATTTGATTAGATTCAAGGTATGTTGTAAATAATTAGAGATTCCAGATGTGTACCTTATGGAATAGTATTGTGAGTATTCCTTATGGAATTCTCACACATACACACTTCCATAAATCTCCTTTTTAAATTTTCTTTTCATTTTTGTGAAGCTGCTTTGAGACAATGGCCATTGTTAAAAGCGCTATATAAATAAAATTGAATTTAATTGAATTAAATATTTTAGTTACATTTTTGATGGACATCTTTTTCAGAACATCAGTTGAGGTCATGCAAGCACATGAGTTATGTTTTTGGAGGAAGTATAATAATGCATTGTGTCTGAGAATGTGATACTCCATGTAAACGCCAGGGCTGGATGAAATGTCAAGAATGAGTTACAGTGACTATCCTAAAACTGTCATCAATGTACATAAGGGACAGTGCAGGTCCATGTCCAGGGAAGAATTTTAGTTCATCAATTCTCTTTTATTCTCACTCATTCACACTCGTGTAATATGTCCATAGGAAGAAGAAACCCTCCACAGTTGTGATAACCTGGTGATTCAGTACATTCAGGTCGTCAGCTGACTTCATTTTATTGCCACATAACGTTGTTGAGTCTAGACCTGAGCGACTGAATCAACCCCAGATAATAACACTGTCTCCAGAGGCTTGTACAGTAGACACTATGCATGATGATGCATCGCTTCATGCGCTTCCCTTCTTACCCTGACACGCCCATCACTCTGGGATAGGGTCAGTCAGGTCACATGAGCTTTTTCCATCACTCCAAAGTCCAGTCTTTATGTTCCCTAACAAACTGAATCTGATGAGTCTCAATAACAAGTGGTTTTCTTATGGACACACAGCTGTTTAGTCCCAATCCTGTGAGTTCTCATCACTTTGTGTGTGTGTGTAAATTCTCTTACTTTCTCTTACTTTACTTTTACTATTAAACACACAGTAGCTCTGGTTTCTACTGAACATTTTTTTTTACATGATACTGAAATTCTGAATTAAATATCATGATGTTTTATTGAACTGATTATCAACTCGACGCTATCTTTAGATCATTAAATAAGATAATGTATGGAGTGTATTTCCCACACTGAGTGCTGTGTACGTGTGTATGTGTGGGTGTGCATGCTGAGCTCATAAATCATAAAAGGGGGACGTGAGTGTGTGCATTAGACTCGGGGCGTTTATTTAGCCGTGTCAGTGAAAACCCAAACAGTCTGAGCGTCTGTGAAAACGCAACTCAAATCTGACATGAAAAATTACGAACGTCCAGAAATCAGCAGCGTCATCAGAGAACTAGACACTAACACTAACCTTACAGCTGTGTGTGTGTGTGTGTGTGTGTGTGTGTGTGTGTGTGTGTGTGTGTGTGTGTGTGTGTGTGTGTGTCTTTTGTCTGAGAAACATGAATAAAATTAAAAACAGAAATGCAGGACACAGTCCATGCATGGGAACCCAGCAGTAAATAAAAAAGAGACAGCGGAGTGTTTTTTGTGTTCCACTATAGGGAGAGAGTTGGTGTGTGTGTGTGTGTGTGTGTGTGTGTGTGTGTGTGTGTGTGTGTGTGTGTGTGTGTGTGTGTGTGTGTGTGTTGTTATGGTGGAGAAGTCAGATAAGGAAGGAAGGAAGGACAGAAGGAAGAAAGGAAGGAAGGAAGGAAGGAAGAAAGGAAGGAAGGAAGCATAAATAACTGTACGATCTGATACAATCTTACAAATCTTATCTGGTCTCAGTCCCGGCCCAGAAACAAACTCATGAAAAGAAAAAAATGTCAGAACGACATAAAGAGAAACCATGATGGTGGATGTAAAGTAAGTACGTGCTCTTAAAAGTCAGAGACGGATAATTAGGGATACCTATTTACACCCTTAACACCAGCTACTGTAGACCCAGCGTGTGTTTGAATGTGAAATGCTTTCACGCTGTGTGTGTGTGTGTGTGTGTGTGTGTGTGTGTGTGTGTGTGTGTGTGTGTGTGTGTGTACAAATGAATCGTCACAGCCCGTCGTTTCCAAGTGAATGAAGTGAGAACGGTGTGTTCTGTCTCTCCTCATCTCCGTCTGCAGCGCTCGGAGACGACGTTCAGGTTTATATTCAGGAAGAGAAAAGAATTAACATTTATATTGAAGAGTGATGTCACGCTCTGGATTCTGATTGGTCAGAAGGTGTTAAAGAAAAAAAGTATTTGATAAAAAAAATTATTAATTCTCAAAGAATGTATAATCATTTTAACAGCTTAATATTTTTAACGCTAATTAAACTTTATTTATTTAGTTTAAACAGTTTGTACAACATGACAAATCTGTCCAAAGTAAATGTGTTCAAATAAAATAAAATAAATCCTTTAGGTATTTTTAACATGAACATTGATGAATAGGTGTACTTAGTCACATGAAAAGTTATAATACATTATAATAACTGAGGACTAAACATGGCTGGGTGGTACGGTGGCTCGAGGGTCGAGGGTTCGATTCCCGTCTCAGATCTGTGTGCATGTTCTCCTCGTCCTTGGTGGGTTTCCTCCAGGTACTGTACTCCAGTTTCCTCCCACAGTCCAAAGACATAAAGATTAGACTAAATGGTGTTCCCAAATTTCCAGTAGTGTGTGTGAATGAGCATGTGAGTGTGTGTATGTGTGTGTGTGCCCTGTGATGAAAAGACACTCCATCCAGGCTGTACTTTGCTTCGTGCCCTCCTGGGATAGGCTTCAGTCCCCCCGGACCCTGTATACAGGATAAAGTGGTATTGATGATGCGTGAGTGAGTGAGTGAGTAAACTTGGTCGACCCTGAGCCGAAACATGAATAATAAGGCCAAAACGTGCAGTTCCTCGAATGTCCACTGGGGGCTCACTCTAAAAGTGAGTCAATCCTCATAGAGCCGCATGTTAAACTTCATAGCTTTTACAACAAAAATAAACAGTTTACAGCCTGAATCATAATAATAGAAATATTATATTTTATAAATAAATAATAATAAATAAAGTTTAAAAAACAAAAAAAATATATATAGCTTTTCTATTCATGACATTTTGATGTAACTCATCAGTTAAAATTATATTAAACCATGAACTTATGCATAAATAGAGGTGTGGCTGATTTGAGGTACAGCTGTAGTGGCTGTGTCAAACTGCTACATGTCTCCTATGCATCACTTTCTTTAACCAGCTAACTGGTAGCGGTGTAGTACATGTAGGCATTTGGCAGACGCCCTTATCCAGACATTTAGACAGACATCATCCTTATCTTATTATACATCTGAGCAATTGAGGGTTAAGGGCCTTGCTCAAGGGTCAACAGTGGCAACTTGGTGGTTGTGGGGTTTGAACCCTGGGATCTTCTGAACCACAGTCCAATGCCTTAACCACTGAGCTACCCCTGGCCTGCACACTACACTGTATGACGTGTAGGTTACGGATGATGGAGTTCAATCAAATACATTAGCCTGTAAATTATCATTGTATTAGATTAGCATTTTAGCTAAGCTAAGGCAAAGATCGCTAGCTTGTAGGTGGTAACTCAGTTAGGTAGTAAATTCTATGGATTAATCAGAGTTTAGGTGGAGTCAAGATGGTGATGATCATTAAAGCTCTTATGAGTGATGTCACAGAGGGTTTGTCCTGATCTTTTAATACAGTGTTTAAGTTTATGAATTGTGCATCTGGGGAGGGTCTCATTTTGTGTTTTTGGTCATTTAAGCCTCGTTTATACTGCAGGTCTCGATGCTCAATTCTGATTTGTTGCCTATATCTGATTTTTTTGACCGTCTGTTTACACATTCTACATAACTCTCTGATACACGTGTTTACACTTTCCATACCATCTGAAACATTGCGCATACTTAAAGGGAGGTTCTTGCTCTACAAACTAGCCAAGATGGACGAAGGTGAAATACTGTATGCTTAATGCTTTTCCTTTCCCATGTCACCTGCGATGTTATAATTCCACACGCACTTCCACCGGAGAATAACATTACGTCATTAAACCGTAGTCGCAGTTTTAATGATGTACAGAACACAACGACTCAGGAAATCCGATCTGTCTGTTTACACGACAATCACATTAGGACGTATCTGATTTATTTCTGATTTATTTCCACATATGAAGGAGGCCTGAAACCGATCTCGAAATATCGGAATGCATGCGTTTTTTCCTGTTTACACGGACATGGAACATATACGATATGTGTCAGCAATAAAATCGGAATTGGGTCACATTTACCTGACAGTGTAAACGTAGCTTTATGCACAAACGAATCACGTTTTCATACAAAGTTATACAGTATACAGTAAATGAATAAGCTAAGGTACAAAAATATAACTGTAACAAAGCATACAGATCTTAGGATGTAATGTCATTTTATCTTATTAATTCTAGAGAATAGATTTCAATTCTTTTGCATCTGTTCAATTTTTTTATCCATCTGTATGCAATACAATTATAACCCTGTCCAATCAGGTCTCTGCTCTATTTGTTTCAGGTTAATATATGTATTTAAACATTTCAATATTAATAATATATATGCATAGGAGAGGATGGTCTGGGCTCGTTCCCCTCACCGTCTTGTTTCTGAAAAGCAGATGAACTTGACGAGCCCCGGTTTTATTTTTAACCCGGCGGTTTTTGCGGACAAAGGATTCAGCGCACGCTTCAATCGAGCATCACGAAGCATCATCCTTCATCCAGTGTCAGATCTGGATTTTCCCCTCTAAATGCAGCCTGGCTAAGTGTGGAAATGTGAAATTGCAGGCCTGGGGAAGAGGCCGTAATTGTGACCAGAAGGAGCCTGAGGACACGTCCAAATATAATAAACACCACAGAGATACGCCGCACGCAGGAATCCGGTATTTCTGCACTTTAACAAGTTCGAAAGTGGGAACGTGACCTCAGGCCAGAGTGTCTGTAATTTAACACATTGATAAGAAAGTAAGAAGCAGCGCACTTCTGTGGAGAGCCACAAAATACAACTCCCTTTATTTCTCTATATAATCCGCTGCTACACTAACGCACTTATCCCAGTGTCTCACTAGTGCTTGGACACCATCAAGGTAGAAAGTTCTCTCAGTACACCTGCTTCAGATCTAAAACACCAACCTCCCAGGAGCTCCTTTAATATCCCAAACATGTGGAAATGTCTACGGGGGATGTGACAAACTCAGACAATTCTTTGTGTGTGTGCGTGTGTGTTTTGTCTGAAAGCACTGACAGCTCTCCTGTTTCAGCTGCTGGAGGAGAAGGTGAACCCCTATAGTCTCGGCTTGATCTCGTCCTTTCGCACCTCATATGTCACACAGAGATCTTCTGACCCGCTCCAGCAATCCTCAGGATTTATCTGTAGTAGGGTTGTGTGTAAAACTGACCCTTTGGCCACAAATGAGCCACAGTAAGATACATCCTGCTAATCTACACCATGCTAATCTACACCATGCTAATCTACACCCTGCTAATCTACACCATGCTAATCTACACAATGCTGAACCCTGAACATTTACAATTACTTTTAAGGTTTAAAAAAAAAAAAACCTGAATATAAGCCAATCTAAAATACTGTATATGAATGAGTTGATTGCAAAATGAAATACATTGGCAAGAAAATGTATTTGAGCATTTTGGAATTACATGGTTTACTTTCCCACCACAACAAAGACTCATCAATGAGGTAAAGAAACAACCCCGAGTGACAGCCAAAGATCTGAAGGCATAATTTGAACTGGCTAACATCCGTGTTCGTGAGTCTACGGTACGTAAAACATTAAACAAGTAGGGTGTTCATGGCAGGACACCACAAAGGAAGCTGCTGCTTACTAAAAAGAACATCGCTGAACAATCGCTGAAGTTTGTGAAAGAGAACATTGACACTCCACAGCGGTTTTGGCAAAATGTTGTGTGATCTGATGAAACTGAGACTAAACTATTTGGAAAGAACATGCAGCACTACATCTGCATGTAAATCCAAAACACAGTTGCATTAACAAACAGTTAATAAAGTGGGCGATGAGTGTAAATCCAAGTCTACCTTAAATGCTTTTAATGTCACTCTAAAGCTGAAAACTCATTTATCCCTTAGAAACGATTTCGCTCCATGGATTTACATTTAACTCTCTCTAACGTTACCTCGTGCCATCAATCATGATTAATTTAATCAACATTCCTACTCTCTTTTTCCTGCTACAGTCCCGCAGTCTTACAGGGTTAAATAGCTACTGTATCTTTCGCCCCCATGCGTCGCGTAATGGAAACGTTATCTATCCACTATCACCCGGAGATCGTGAGCTGGATTCCCGCGTGATGTTACATTCATCCGTAGACAAGAGTCTAGACAACAGACGTGCTCTCTCGGGGAGGGCTGGCGCACACACCCTGTCACGTCAATCATGGGCATCTGTGAGCTCATGGATCCAGAAGGGGCGGATAGTGTGTTACGCCGCTTCACAACGTTGCATGAAGTAGCTTAAAAAGATGTGGTTGGAATTGGCTACGACTAAATTAAGCAGAAAATCAGAGGAAAATCCAACAACACATGATGTTGCAAAAGCAGCAAACATTTGGTACAAATTATATTTGTATTTTAACATATTGACTGGTGAGTCATGTGCAGTTCTCTCTCGTGCTGGGCGTCGACATTCAACTACAGGATTCACAATGATAAATAACTGATAATCTACGATATACAGTATGTTTTGACTAACTAATGTAAGTGTCCTAAGTATGTTTCAGCTAGGCTAAGCTCTAAAGTTTGCTAGGTTAGGTGTATTGTTGGAAGTCCATTTTCAACTTGTGATATTTTCAACTTATGATATGTTTTTACTTTGATGTTGCCCTTATCGTAAGTTGTAAGGTTTTGTAATATGATCTGACCTTTCCCATGCTGCTATGAGCATAAAACAACCCCCTTATTATGCTTCCTGTTTCCTTATATAGTAACACCTCCTGTAGCCTGTATTCTTATGAATATACTGTACATCCAAACATCTTTTGTCCACTGTAGCCCTTTTGTCTAACCAGATAATGCAAATGTATTTCCTATCGTGTGTCTCTTAAACATTAATGACTTTTGTTCTTGTGATATAAACGGGATGTTTATAGAAAAGGACTGATAAACACACACACACACACACACACACTCAAACATTATCACTCAGCTTAACTCAACTACCTCAAAACATTGGGACTGGACTGACTAATCGACACAAGCGCAGACACACTGACCTACACTACCAAACTATCATACAAACCAACCTGTAAATGCTTCATTGTTTATCTCTTTTGCACAATAATCATTACTGGACTACTTTTTGCACTAATTCCTCAATTCCTGCTGCTACGTTAAGGAACGTTTACTGTTTCTCCTCTACCTCAACACCATATTATTATGTTATGTTATGCCGTGTTTGTCACTTTGTTGTTGCTCTTGTTTGCACATTTGCACGTGCACTTTATGTTGTCTGATAAAAATAAAAAAATTAAAAAAAAAAACCTGTAGATAGTCTTCCTTAGTTAGTTAGTTTTTGTTAATTTATATTGTAAATTTATGTTGTCTTGTCTCTGCTAGCCAGCTAACTAGGTCTCTTAGTTAGCTAGTTTAGTTTTTCGGTTAATTTATGTTGTAAATTTATGTTGCATGTAGCACCTTGGTCCTGGAGGAACGTTGTTTCGTTTCACTGTGTACTAACTGTATATGGTTGAAGAGACAATAAAGCCTACTTGAACTTGAATAGAATAGAATAGAATATTCAATTATTTGAATCAGCCAGCTTACAGCGACCCCAGAGGATATAGGGTTAAGGGCTCAACAGCGGCAACTTTCCGGTGCTGGGGCTCGAACCCCCGACCTTCCGATCAATGTACCAGACCAGACCAGACCAGGCTTCCTAAAGCTAACAAGTGGGTCTAAGAAACTCAATAAACTCATCAAGAAAGCGAGCTCAATACTGGGCACTTCCTTGTAAAGTATTTGAAGCTTGTAGTGGAGAGAAGGGTGTTACACAAACTGTTAACCATCCTGGGGAACACCTCACATCCCCTCCACAACCTACTGATAAACAGTGAAGCACTTTCAGTAAGACCGCGCTTCAGCTCCGCTGTGTCTTTTCCTGCAATTAGACTTTACAGTAACTCTGTATCAGGAGAGAGATCTCCTTCTCTGACATCACAATAAACATGATCATATACATTCTGTCTTCACTGTACAACGGTCACATCCTTCATTTACTGCATCCTCTTTTTTATTAGTATTACTGGTTATATACTTGCTGATTCATTCTCTCCATTACTACTTGCTGGTGCACATGATGTACAGTTTCATTCCCACCTGTATATACGATCGTCATGCACGTGTACATCGTAGCTGCTTTTTCTGCACCTTAAATTGTTAACAGTGTTCATTAATGCACCTTAATTGTAAAATTGTTATTTATTATATTTCACAACTTATCTTTATCACATTAGAAAAGAATGAAGGATGAACTAAATTAGCGGTGGGAAATGTTTAACATGACGTCATGACCTCCAGATTCCTCTATTGTTGTTGGACTGAAGCACTTTTCCTCACAGCACATCCTGATGATTAATCGCCACATCGAGGGATCACAATGAACCCTTTTACAGGAGGTTATATTGAGCAGAGATCTAAATATTTAAGTTTTAATATTTAACCACAGAGAGAGAGAGAGAGAGAGAGACGCAGTAACAGCGAGCGCAGAAAGAGAAGACACAGTTTACTCAGTAGAAACTATTAGCTATTCACAGTGGTTTTTCTTTTCTTTGCCCATCCTGTTGTCATAATAAAGAGGAAGTTGGCAGCCTCTCAGAGCTCCAGTTACCTCACACACAATACCAGTTTATGCTGTAGGATTTTTTTTTTCTCTCTTCTTTTGCTCACTGAGTATCTTTTGGAGCTGAGAATAAAAGCACATTACCTCATCCTGGCCCTGGAGAGCCGAACTCAGGCACTTATTACCCGGCGCCCGGGTCCCTGTCTCAGGACAGAGGGTCTCTCTGGGAAATATGGACATAATGATTGAGATATTAACCTCTTTTCTTCCAGTCCTACTTCCTCCTGATGTCTTTTAGAGCGAATAACATGATGAGATAATAATATGGATACGTACTGTACAGAGTGCTGAAGTTTACTGTAACAGTGTTTTATTGCTTTTCTACACCACCGTGTGATGGAAGTGAGACAGAATCCTACTCTTCAACAGGAGTTTATGCTCTGGTTAATCTGTCTTTCTCTCGCTGTCTCTCGCTCTCTTTCTGTTACTTATTATTTTCTTTGTCTGTTTCTTGTTATGCTTCTCTTTCTCTATCTGTCACTCTTCTTTTTATCACTCTCATTCCTTCTTTGTCTCTGTGTGTGTGTGTGTGTGTGTGTGTGTGTGTGTGTGTGTGTGTGTGTGTGTGTGTGTGTGTGTGTGTGTGTGTAGATGAATGGTAGACCCTCCAGACTGAACTCTGGTCTCCTGCTACATTTGCAAGGCTGTAAATTTCCTCCCATCCATCCCAAACACACTCGGCCCATCTTTCCATCATGACACTAATGTGAGTGCTGACTTCCGAAACATGAACATGGACAGAGACTCGGGAGGACAAAAGGAGTAAAGTGGAGGAAAATAAATGGAGAAGGACGTAAATCATGCGCGGGCCTCGGTCTCAGTGGAAGATGAAGGACCTGGAGAGAGAGGTCTGCTGTTTAATGAGGCTTTGGTTATAAAAGCCAAACACACACACACACACACACATTGTCTGTTCCTGTTAAAAAGATTCAGGTTTCTATAAGAAATATGCATATTTTGAATCATATTATATCAAAACGGCTTTGAATTATATTTGTTATATCTTATATATATATATATATATATATTTATTTATATTTATATATCATTATACGTATATCAGTATATCAGTATACCTATGATGAATATTACAGGCCTCTCATGTTTTTAAGTGGAAGAATTTGCACAATTGGTGGCTGACTAATATCCCACTGTATATTGAATCATAACTAAATGACTCTGAATCAAAACACGGATCATGTCATATCAGAATGTCTATACATCATTTAATAATATAAAAATAGGTTAATTCCATATAAAATTTGTCTATATAAAAACGAGTCAGATGTTTTTAAGCGGTTCTGAATCGTATGAGATCATTAGCAGTTCTGAATTTGAAGGTAAAGGTTTAATAGCAGATGATTTTTGTGCTCATGTTAATCCGTGTCTCTAGGGAAGGCCGCGGTGCAGCCAATAGGATGCGTCTAATTGGGTCACGTGATTCAGAGGGCGCTGATTGAGGCGAAAGTGACTTGAGCTTTTACTTTCTAAAGAACGGAACTGCTGAAAACATCAGAATAAATTTGGAATATAAACAAGACGAAATACGAAAGTGGAGCCTGAAAGTGAAGAAAGAGGGAAGAAGCTCTCAGTACTTAATGTCTGTCTCTTTATTAATTATTACAGCTGAAGCTTCTCTGACCGATAGTACAGGAGGCCCGGACACGTAACTCACATCAATACATAAAATAAAATATATGTTTAAGTAATCTAAAACCCACTGTAGTTCAGATTAGTTTTTTTTTTTAATCCATCATGTTTAAGTGAATATAAACCCCAGTACTGTATCTGCAGAAAGCTAAGAGGGCCGGGTGCGAGACAGGCGAGTCACGTGACTGGCTTTGTTGTTATTTGTGCCAATGTTTACATACTGTACAGCTGAGATTTCACATTGTGTGTGTGTGTGTGTGTGTGTGTGTGCGCGTGTATGTGTGTATGCTTGCGTGCTTGTTTTCTGCTTTGTTGTCATGCAGGTGTTTATGAATTTATAATGCAGCAGGGGTGTAGATTTAGGGTGGACGGAGGGGATGTGTCCCCACCAATATTCTCCGACCATTGAAATGTCCCCACCAATAATTTA
>JAQQZT010000023.1:1917721-1935634 GCA_030068275.1 Clarias platycephalus
TCAGCATCCTTCTACCAATATGCTCACAATCTCTCCTCTGAACATGTCCAAACCACCTCAATCTGGCCTCTCTGACTAGTATTATATAGACTAGTAATCTGTAAAAAAAAAAAAAAAAAAAAAAAATCTGTACATTTTTAATCAATTATTATTTTTATTATTATTATTATTAATCTATAATTTATTTACCAGTTATATACATTTCTATTGTATGTGTTTTATAACCATATCAGTTTTTATTTAAATAAATATTCAATATTTCCACAATGTGAAATTTCCACGGCAGCAGTGACCGGTATCCGAGGTGCTGATGTTACCATGGTAACGCACAGGGGAAGTGACGTCAGCGCTGGTGACTTCGCAGGGTGTTCCGGATGGTGGAGTTTTGTTAAACGGAGCAGTGAGTAGGGAGCACCCTGTGAAGTACACTTTGGAATGGAGCAGGATTGGTTTAAACTTCTGGAGTAGTGAGTAGGTTGGATTGGTTAGAGATTTTGGGCAGTAATTGGGACTGATCTTCATTTCTGCAGCGGTCAGCGGGATTAGTCTAAGTTTCTGGAACAATGAGTGGGATTGGTTTTAAGACTCTGCATGAGAAAGCGTGATTAGTCAGCATGGATTGAGTTGTTTTGGGAGCTGGTGAGATGGATAAAACCGTCTACATGAACAGTTGGTATTACACAACTGTTTCAGATGAATGAGTGGAATTGGCTTTTCGATGAAAGTGATGTAATTCTTCAACATTGGTCAAATGCTTATCTGCTGCGGTGAGCAGGATTTGAATTTCTCTGTTGTACTTTTACTTTAAACACTCAACTCAATATTTTGTTTTATCTGATGATGTCGCTAGATCAGAGCACTGCTCCCCCTGGTGGAGCTGAGTGGAAGTGTCAATGTTGAGGTGGCTGCATTTTTTAAGTATTTCTTGATTCAGCACTTGACTGATCAAACGCACAACACATGTGATCACACACACACACACACACACACACACACACACACACAGACACACTCTCACACACACACACACACACACACATACCATCACCACCAATCCAGGGCACTTTGAGGCTTAAACTGGTGCTTTAGGTGGGGGTTGCAGCTGGGGGCAAGTAGCTGGTTTAGACAGAGAATACCCCTATTTTTAGCCCCGCACACACACACACACACACACACACACACACACACACACACACATACGCACACACACACACACACACACACACACACACACACCTCCTTCGAGCACTTCAGAATGAGAGGAATGTACTTCAAAGAGCACCACATCTGCAGTGTATGAAGGTCAAGTGCTCACCTGACCCATGATCAAACCAGAGAAGTATGCATCATCTCAAATGTAAAAAAAAGTGACTTAGACCAAACAAGAAGTTCACCACTACATAAATTTTCTTAAAATCAGCTTTAATTTATTTTAGTGTTTATTGTCTATTAATAATCTTATCAATTGGCACTTGTGTAACCAGGTTACCGGAAGTAACGCAAAAAAAAAAAAAATGAAAATGACAAGATGATGTGACAATCATTAAAAAATTATTCGGAAGGAATTAAATTATAAAATGAACAGTAACTGAATATATATGTATATAATAACTATATATATTCTTAAGTCACAAATTAATGTGACTAGTAATAATTAAATATGAACTTGAGGCGGACCAACGGCAGTGCAGAAATGCAGCGAGTTTCGTTTTTTTCGCACAAGGTGTTCACGTGCAGTTAGAAAATCTCTCTTGCGTGCACGCGAACACTCCTAATGAGCAAGGTCTTTCGCGACATGTTGAGGAGCTTACGTGAGTGGGAAAAAAACACTTTATTACTTTATTACTTAATTTATGCTTTATATACTTTATGTTAATTACGAGTGATGTTGATATTGAGAGTTGTATTTTTGGTTAAAAAGGGTGAGAGAAAAGCGTTGCAGGAGACGTAAAGCATCCAAACCTTTCCGAGGTGTTCTGAAAGTTTAGCGATTGCCTTGGTAAGTTAAACTGCCTTCTTAATAATTACAACTCAAATTGTAATTGTGTGTAAGAAGGGAAGAGGATTTAGACACGGGAAAAGAAACAGTGTACTGTTGTATTGATAGAATGGCAGCTAACTGTGTAATTATATGAAGGAAAGACGTCAAATGATTACAGACATTGTGTATATAGAGTACATACTCTTTATTTGAGAAATGCATGTACACATCTAAGTACTGTTTGAAATGCATGATGTACAATGAAGATATTTATGATATTTTCGTGACCTTGTCTGTTCAAGGTCAGGTTTTTTTCCTTGTTTGAAAATTTCAATCCGGAGTTTATTGGCGTCTTCCGACAATTTTTTGTTTTTTCTTCATCGACAGCTCAGAGACATTAAATCTCACATCCATATTTGAGCTGAAGACTGTTCTCACGAGAGATTAAGACCATTTAATTAACAAGTGTTGTTTTTTCTTTTGTTGTTGTCGAAAGTGTAATTTATATTTAATTTTTTCGTTGTTTTAAAGAAAAATAAGGGTGAACAAAGGATGTTAATGTTTATTGATATGATTTGATTAAAAAGTGAAAGGAAACACAGTACACTAACTCACCTTGTTGAGAAACCAGTCTGAAAAGAGTTGGTGAAACCGTCTCGGGTTACTTTGCTGTAACCCTGTTCCCTGAAAAAGTGGGAACGAGATGCTGTGTGAAAACGCTATGGGAACGTCTCTCCGTTGCCCGGTTGTGAAGCACGTGTGTGTCAAACACGCCAAAAACTTTGGCTTATATAACCTCGGTCAGGTGACGTCACCTGATAAGGTGCACCTGCAGATTATAAATAGGAGTGAACTGGAAACATCCTCAGGTAAATTTTTGTCTGAAAGGACGTCCAGTCACGGCTGCAGTGCCCTTCAGCTGCGGCCCCCATAACAAATAAAAACCTGCTCTGATTTACGTCACTGGCTAGTGCGGTGGATGTACTGTAAATCTGAAGAGCATGAACTGGACACAGTAAGTGAAGTCTTTCCTGCTCCGGAGCTGTAAATGGCGGAGGACAGAGACTTCGAGAACAACAGGGTGCATAGTCGAGAATGGAACCTTCGGAAGATGGTTGGGGTGAGGATGCAGAATAACTTTGACCAGCCCACGGGCAAAGTCTAAGCAAGGCGGGGAGGCTGACCAAGCCTGCAAATCTCCAATTCTCTTCAGAGAAGTAATGGACATGGCCATCTTAAGGGTCAGAAGCCTGACTTGATCTCCTTTAGGATATTGAGAATCCCATGTGACACCCATAATATGTCGTACTTGAGCAGGAAAGAGAACACTTTCCGTGGCGTTGTGTCTCAATCCTAAGAATCGAAGTGAGCTAGGATGACATCTCGATGTCGAAGCGCTAGCTGCTAAGCCTGAGCCAGAATCGGCCAGTCGTCTGTGTAATTCAGGATACGGATGCCCTGGAATCATAGAGCCAGGGCTGCACCCGTACATTTTATATATGTGTGGGGTGACATGGCTAGGCCAAGTGGAAGGACCCGATACTGGTAGGCTTCGCCCCCGAAAGCGAACCTCAGGAACTTCCTGTGTTGTGGAAATATATATATATACGTGACAATGTGGGTGATGGGGTCGTTTCATTGGCTCACAAGTAAGTGATTCGTCACTCACAATAGCCTATCAGAATGGTTCTTGATTGTATTTAAGGCTGGATTTAGCTTACCTGGTCTACGTCACGACTAGGACCGCCTTCACGGCGTGCGCGCGGACAGGTGTGTGGTTGTTGTTTGTGGCTAATGGAGAGGTGGGCATGCACATTGAACTGTGTGTTTTATTTTTTTCCCTTAGTGCGCGCAATGGCTAACCGATATTTGGGTGAGTCAGACTGTCCACTCGTGGCCGGGTAGGTATGCGCTCATTACATGCTGTGCGTTTTGGCGTCGGATAATGCTAACTGGTGTTTGTTTACCGCTTAGCCGTGGGGCCTTCTCTGCGCATGCGTTATCCTGCGTGGGTTTTTGCTGCGATCTGTGAGTAATGGTACAGCTCGCGTAGCACAACGACTCATCCTGGTGAGTAAGTTTCGTTTCTCTGCTTTATGAAACAGATATGTCATGGCTCTTTTTCTTAGTGAGCTACGGGTGTCTGACATGGTGCCGGTGATTCGCTGGAAGGCGGAAGTATTTGCCCTCCGCAACAACTGAGGACAGCGCTGCTGTTTCTTCTGTTTCCTCTCCTGCTGTTTTCTCCTCCTACAGAGTTTCTCCTGCTATTTGTGTTTCTTTTGCTAACTGTCTAAGCAAGTCAGACTTGCCTTGCTACTGTCCGAAGGCCCGTTTGGGCTTTTGTTTCTCTGCATCTGTGATGGTATTGTGGAGAGTGTTGTAATGTCGCTTCTGGAGAACTCTGTGATACGACGGATTCAGTGAACAGTTGGCTTAAAACTTTCCTTTAGTATTTTGTTTCTTTGTGGTTTAATTATTTTCTCTTTTCTTATTCTTTTATGGTGTCTAATGTTCTTTTTATCTGTTTCTTTATATTGTGTTATTTTGGTTAATTTGGATGTGTTTTTGTTTATTGTCTGGTCCATCTCAGGCACCGTTGGGCCGGGAGGCTAGCTAGCTACCTAGCTCTGAGTACGGGTGGTAGTGTAACGGTGTGGAGTGCAGTGCTGATTGTATTGGAGTGTGTGGAGGCGTGTGACGTGCACCTCAGGGTTTGTACCTCGTTTAGCCTGCCCCTGCCACTGGGAAGCCGATGCCTTAACTTCTTGTTTTCTTTTTGTAACTATTTTATTGTATTCCTAATTTATGTTACAGCCTTGGTGTGAGTGGACAGAGTGCCCTGTTTCGACCCCTAGTGTGCATGAGGGTGATTTTACTACGTAGCATGGCATGCTATTCAGTGTTTTATAACTTTTATTGTGAACTAAAAGTTTTGTACATTTGTACACCCGTCTCTCTGTTCCTTCTAGCCTAACAAACTTGTGCTCCTTATTTGGGTTATTTCCTCGGTTAACCTCGGGGTGGCGTAATCGGTTTCAAAACACTTCATATTCATCCCCCCCCCCCTCCCGCAGCGTTGCCACATATATATATGCTCTGTTAGATGTCGGCACCCTGAACATGGCAGGAAGGAACCGAACACCTAACCGCTGCAGGTGCACCTTATCAGGTGACGTCACCTGACCGAGGTTATATAAGCCAAAGTTTTTGGCGTGTTTGACACACACGTACTTCACAACCGGGCAACGGAGAGATGTTCCCATAGCGTTTTCACGCAGCATCGAGTGTAGCGTTTGAAAGGGAACTGTAAAACCAAACATGTTACAGCAAAATTGAGAATTGGCATATTTGAATGTGAATGTATTTTATTTTGTTGTTTTGTTACCTTATATTAAGAAACCTTAACTCACCTGAGTTGTTACAAATGCATGTTGTGTGGTCAGACAAACGACTCTTGGGTCATTTCACGGTTGTTGTTGCATCTTTCTCCGCAGCGAATCTATCCTTCTGAGACGCTGGTCCACAAATTGGCATTATATTTATATTATACTAATATACTAAATTATTAGCTGAGAACAAATGCTACACTTGCATTTTGTTTTTATAGACAAAAAACATGCGTGAGATGATTACAGATTGTTTAATTTCCTGTATCAGCACGTGTTTTATCCCTCATGTACTCCAGCAGTTTGCCAGCGATGCAAACGTAATGTTTTTCGATCCTTTAAAGTTTTTTGTTCTGCTTGTGACTGGTTTTTGTGAATCGAGTTCCTATTCTCAGCTGCAAACAGTTGCTCCCTCACCATCCTCTCTTTTACTCTCTTCAGGTTGAACACTTTCAGCTTTACCTCTGACTGTTACAAAGTGCTGACACTGGAGACTCCTTTCATATCAACAGGTCCCTGTGAATGAGCTGTTACTATAGAAACCATAACATTTTTTTTTTTTTTTATCATAATTCAGCAATTCTGTAGAATAAATGCAAGAACAATTTTCTCGTTTCCTCTAGGTGAAGTAATCCTGGAAGTTATCCTCTCTATTATGCAGACTTCGGCGTTGTTGTCCGTATCAGACAGAGGTGTTAAAAGCAGCTTTTCTGCCCCTGAAGGTACAAAGAGTTGAGTTTCAGTTTTGAACGTGTCGGTACCTGAAAAGCCTGACAAATGGCTAAGAAGAAAAATGCTGAGAGAGAGAGAGATATGTGTTACCGCAGTCTAGATTACACGAGTGTCAGTTTAAACAGACGTGTGTAAGAATAAAGGAGGTTTAAGACTGGTGTTGAAAACGGGAGAGCTCTCACTGAAACACATTACAGACAACAGAGAGCAGGAACCACTGAAACGAGACCTGGTCTGAAAAAACACTAATAATAATTAGAGCCCTAAGAGTTTTCAAGGGGAACTTTTACAGAATCGGTGCTGAGTTCTGCAACAATTCAACAGATTGGGTTCCAACTAGAAGTGGGCAAGAAGCCTTAGTACCCTTAATAACAGACTCTGACACCGATACCCAGTAGATAGCCTTTTATTTAATTATTTATTTATTTTAGTTACATTTTCTGAAATATTCCATTCTTTTCTATTTGTTTAAGAATCAGATTATTGCAGGGTTTGGATTTGTTACAGTAATCAACCTGAATGTCCTACAAACCACAGGGGCACCGAGGGTTTGCAGAAGCTCTACAAGGGGCACCGGGGCAAATTATTAATCCTGGCTCAGGGCAGGAAGGCAGTTTTATTACATTACATCATACACATCAGATCATTACACATCAACAAGTTATTATAAACTAAAGGTATAAAGTGACATTAAATTCAATTCAATTTTATTTCTATAGCATTTTTAACATTTGTCAGTGTCGTGAAGCAGCTTTACAGAATCAAAAGAAAATTACGGAAATGTGTATGAATCAGAATGATCAGATCGTCCCTGATGAACAAGCCGAGTGTGACGGTGCTGAGAGGAAAAACTCCCTGAGATGGTAATAGGAAGAAACCTTGAGAGGAACCAGACTCCACAGGGACCCCATCCTCATCTGGGTGATAACGGGTATCAGGGATTGATCTGCATTCATACTGTGTGTTAGGAGGCTGGAAGTTCAGTATAACAGGAGATGTGGAGAAGTTCATATGGAGTCCAGTTCGTTATTGGAGGGTCATGACTTTGCTTGTCATCGTCCAGGTTAGTGTGCAATTCAATGTAAAACACAGTGATTGTAAATGACTGAAATGAGCGAGATTTCATTAAGAACAGTTTTTATTCTTTAAACAGAAATAACACTGCTGTAGACGTGTAACTCAGCTTTTTCTGCAGCTTATGCAGGAGATGTTTCATTTTGGCACTAGGTTTGGATTTTTCGACTGAGTGGTGTGTGTGTGTGTGTGTGTGTGTGTGTGTGTGTGTGTGTGTGTGTGTGTGTGTAACTAAACAAATCTTTGTCCTGCACTGGACGAGCTGTAACTTGCAGTTGTTGCAAACAGGACTGTCTCTCGTCTGGTCTGTCAAATATTAAAAAACTTCTCGTATCTGGTTATTTCTGCATTTCTATATTGTCACCGGAAAAATCTAGAAAGCTTCCTCCTGCATTTAGCTGCAGAATTTAACAGTTCGGTTTTACACCTCATTTCGTGCCACTGCCAATTTTAGGAGTTTATTGTTGAATATTACTGAAAAATACTTGAATGCCAGAAAAGAAAGCAGCAGGTTATATACAGTAAGCAACAATTTTTCAGACAAAAAAATGAATAAAATTGAAGCTGCAGGGTTTTGCATGCAGAAAAATAAGCAGGTGCATCAGTTAAAGTCCTCAGAAGATCTGTGAGTGGTTCTACAGGAAGATGATTTCTGTGTAAAACTGCACAAATTGTAGCCGAGACCCAAAGGCTCCTCCAAGTATCATTACGCTCCTTTAAATATATAATATATACAGTACAGAGAGACCTCAGCATACAATGGTGAATTTTGGCCTTAAGAACTAAAATTTTGCAAGAAATTTGCCTTAGCCAAGAAAGTATGCCTTTCAGCATACGATCAAAACTTGTTTGAATCAGTGGAAAGACAAGCAAAGCAAGATTTAGTGAAGACGTAGCATTACGGGTCGCAAGAATGTTAACAATGACGGTAGCAAGAAGAAAAGGGAGCCACTTTCAGTTTGGTTTTTGTAGGAATAATAAATTAAGATTACGTGAGGTTTAATGTCGATTTATTTCATATTTTACTTCATATTTACTATATATTTTACATGGCTTTTCAAAATGTTTTGATTGTTTTTATATGCAGCAATATGATTATAGTGTTGGAAATTGGTAATATTGGTAATATTTTTGGGTGTCTGGAACAGATTATCTGCATTTACATTATTTCCTCTGGGAAATAATCAGAAATATCAGAAATTTTGATTGACGTGGGCTCGGCTGCTTGGCGGCGCGATTGGAGCCGCCTTTGAAAACGCTGTGCTGTTTGTTCTGGTGGATGATGCCGCGAGCGGCGAGATAACGGCGGACACACAGGCCGCTGGTTAATGTTTCACACAGCGCACTCAACATGTGGGAAAAAACTCTTGTGCTGAGACAGAAGAGTGATTGCAGTCAGGAGTCACCACGTCATGGCTAATAATAATAATTATTATATTAATAATAATAATAATAATAATAATAATAATAATTAAACATGGGATAACAGACGGAGCAAACAAAGCAGATATATAAGTGTCTATATATGTGTGTGTGTGTGTGTGTGTGTGTGTCAAAATAAAAAAAAACATTAATAAACCAAATACACTTTTAAAAGATGTCTGAAATCACTTGGTCCAGAGCTAGTTGTATATTGGCCAGACATTTAGTTCCTTTTCTAAATTTATTTTTTCACTTTCTCCAGTTATCTTGTACAGAAACATCTCTATCTTGTGTATTAAACAGATCCGCTCTAAATCTCTTCATAACTACGCAGGAAACTCGAGGAATCACGTCTGAAGCTAAATCACATCGTATGGGAGCGCGTAGAGAATCCCTCCCGGAGCGCTAACGTCCCGCAAGCGACTCTTTAGCGCACTCTCTGGCTCTCGTCCTCTGATTCAGATGTATTTTATAGACTTTTTACTTTCACTGAGGACACTTTTTTTTTTCTGTTGTCATGAGGAAACACAAACTCCGGATGAGGGAACGGCGAGCGATTGTGAAACGCCGGAGAGGAAAACAGAGCGACTTAAACAAACTCTCTGTGTGTACACACACACTTCCTACGAAAGAGCAGTTCATGAAGAATTATTGTTTAGAATTTAAAATGTTTTGTCTAGAAGGCATTAATGTTTTGAAATTAAATTAGAATATACATTTTTATTAATACTGAAACCTGAATTGAGATATTTTAACACCACTGTGCATGAAGAGTCACATTTAATGACGGATTCATGTTTTTTCGAGTCAGGCAGAAGCTTCTGAAGTTTACTGTACTTCATTAAGTTATAAAATAACCTTGATGTGTTTGCTGAAAGAAGTTTATAATCATTAGTTTCATCTCAGGTTTCATCTACAAACTAACGATCTTGAGCTTCCAGAGGATTAAAGGATCACATACAGTACAGTATGTACAGTATATTTACCTCCCAGCTATCGAAGGCTTCTTTGTTCATGTTTATATGTAACTAAAGCATCTGTGATGTGCTAAAGTGTGTATGATGCACCTAACATGGATGAAGAGTGTCCTACAGAAGAGCTGCATCCACGGCCTTATCTCCAAATCCATGTACGCAGATGACATCATGCTCATGGGGGATTATGTTCTTTCTCAGTAAGACTCGTGTCACGAGCGCTGCAGATATCCTCATATACAAAAGTTATTTGTAACTAATGGGGTTTTAATCCGTTCCTACAAAAGAGCCACATTCACAGCGTTATCTCTGGGGTTGATCTGGACACCGATGACGCCATGGTCACAGGGGATTATGGGAGGATCTGTCAGCGTGTAAATCACGAAATGCTTGCGCAGGGTCATCAAGTTCTTATCTCCTGTGTTTCCAGACAGCAAGTCTTGGCCTGACGTGGGCTCGGCCGCGAGGTGCTCGGATCGGAGCCGCCTTTGAAAACACCGTGCTGTTTGTTCTGGTGGACGATGCGGCGAGATAACGGCGGACACACAGGCCGCTGGTTAATGTTTCACACAGCGCACTGAACATGTGGGAACAAATCCATGTGCTGAGACAGAAGAGCGATTGCAGTCAGGAGTCACCACGTCATGGCTAATAATAATAATAATAATAATAATAATAATAATTAAACATGGGATAAGGGAGACAGAGGCTGCTGGATGTCCATCAGAATTCAAATTCAACAGATAAGCTGTGTGTGTAATCAGTCATCACTTTTATTTAAATCTGTATTATCTACATGTTTTATACACTGTATGGGAAAAAAAAAAAACTTAATTATGATTCCCCACTTCATGTGTGTAAATGATTCCTCATGCTCGCAGAACCGCTCTTTCACACTCTGAGTCCTGGAATATACCTCGTGCATTCAGTGAAGAAGAAAACCTCCATAGATGTGATAACCTGGTGATTCAGTACATTCGGGTGTTTTTCCTTTTTCCATCGCTCCAAAGTCCAGTCTTTATGCTCTCTAGGAAGCTGAAGCCTTTTTTTTCTGATGAGTTTCTTTAACAAGTGGTGAAAGTGATGAAAGATAAGAGCGTTCAGTAAAAACCAGAACATTTACACACACACACACACACACACACACACACACTGATGAGTGTTCTCTGAGATGCATGAACATTGAGTTGAATAGAAAAGAAAAAAAACAAACAATGGAAGGAGGCAGAGAAAGAAGAGATGTTTAACATAATCATAATAATAAGAAGAAGAAGAACAATAATAAGGCAGTTCAGTATACAGCATAAAGGTTATATACTGTAGGAGTAAAATAAAGGTCAGTATTACACTTAAGTATATAAATACAGATGACTTAGACTGAAATTAATACAGAAGTGAGAAAAGCAGAGAGACGGAAAATCCTCCTTTGACTGAATTCTCATGGTTTACTTTATTTTGTCAAGTGACAGCAAACATCAGTTAAGCAGCAAAAAGAAAACACATCATGTGACTCCTGCTCCAGTAATCCCGAGTCTGAGTCCTGCACGCTCACGTATCACATGTTGTCCGTTCAGCGAGACAGACGTCTAGCCGCACATTCACAGCTCATCTGTCTTCAGAATCATCCAGTACCCACAATTCCCTCTGTGTCTGAGTGTGTGTGTGTGTGTGTGTGTGTGTGTGTGTGTGTGTGTGTGTGTGAGAAGTCTATTCTTGGGGAAACTGCACTTAAAAACTTTCCTCTACAGAAAACAAAAATATTCAGAAAGCATTTAATGATTTCCCTTAACTCACTGTTGAACATGTTACCAACCAGTGATCGATTAATTGTTAATAATTAATCATAACAGCGGCAAAGTGGTGTAACAGCCTTGAGTCCCACCTGAGGTGTGTTTGTGTGTGTGTGTACAGGTTCAATATTACATACCACCTGAACTGCAAGTTTGCCCTCTTGTGGTGTGCTAGGTAATAGATGCGTGTCTACAGAAAAATATGATTCAAAACAAACATTATCAGTTACTACATTTTGAATCAGTTACACTGCAAAAATTATATTTTAGCAAGAGGAAATATCTTGAAAAAATAAAGTGATGGAAGGTAAATTTCTGGCTCAACGTGAGTTTTTTTTAATGAGTTTATTCAGTCTGTGTCTCCAAAGTTTTCAAGAACACAATGTTACCTGTTGTCTCAACAAATAACACTCCAACAATACAATATTAATTTATTCATCATTTATCTAGTTGGAGTTTTAGTGTACTGTTTATTTGTTTATTGTTAATGTTCTGGTATATCCGTGAAACATTAGTTTATTTTCTTTCTCTTATTTTCTGATCACTTTTGCTCTCATTGTACAGGTCGTCCCCGACTTACGAACGAATTCTGTTCCGGGAGCACATTCGTAAGTCAGATTTGTTCTTAAGTCTGACAAACTGAGTCTTTACGCCTTTGACACAAATATACAATTTAAAGCAGACCAGTCCACTCAACTAAATCTGTCCCCTTTCCCCACACTGCCATCATGTGACCAAATAATGTAATCGCACCTAAGGAAATGGATCTCGGGAGGGTGAACCCCAGGTGCCAATTTGACTCAGAGCTGTTTTCCACTGTATTGGACTGTGAACTCTGTTTTGTTGAGGATTTTCCGAAATTAGGATTATTCATCATCAGGACAGCTTTATACGACAGACATTTTTTTTTATCATCGTGCTCTCGGACTGATTGATTGAAACTGTTGAAGCCGAGTAATTTCTCCCGCACACACAGGCACACACTGAAAATATTGTATATAATTGTAAATATTGGTATCCGGTTCACTACAGTGTCTATTTTTTGTACAATACTCGTAATCTACTTCTGCAATTGAACCGGAAATAGAACCGTGTTCCTCCTGTTTGTATCTGTGGAAATTCGTAACTCGAATGTTTGTAAGTCGGGGACTAACTGTATCTATACATTTTGCTTTATTTAATCCTCTTAATTACATTTACTTTGTCATTCTTTTAAATTCCTTTCTGCTTTATTCTGCTTTATTTCATTCTTCATCATTTTGCAAATTGTAATTTTTTTAATTCTTTAATTTTGTCTGTTTTCTATTATTATTATTTTTTTCAGTCCTCTGCCATCCTCAGTGTTTCTTTCAGATTTTTTAAATGAATTCATTAATTAATGTATTTATTTATAATGTACTTTGCACTTTATTTCCACTTGATGGAGACAAAGAACCACAAATGCAACTTCTTCTTCTCCTCTACTGCTCTCTCCTTCCCTCCTTGATGTTTTTTCTCTTTGGAAGGAGTCAGTAGAGTTTGTAACTCCTCACTACAGGTGTGTAACTCTGAATATACAGCACTCAGCCATAACATTATGACCACCATATTTCCCCTTTTGCCACCAAAACACTGATACACTGTGTGTTCAGACTCCTTTCTCTGGACACCTGGATGAACCTTTTAGGCCGTTTGAGCTCCAGTTACTCGTCTGTTGGATCAGATTACACGGGCCAGCCCTCACACCCACGTGCAGACCGGGAACATCCCTCAAGAGCTGCAGTTTTAGAGTTTCCCTGATGCGGTCGACAGGCTGTAGGGGTCAGGACGTACCAGAAGTGATCCAAGCGAGGTGAACAGGTGACGGGGTCATGGGCAGTCCAGGATCACTGATGAGCGTGGGCTGTGAACTGAAACCTGCCTGTAATAAACGGATGAGCTGCCTTTAGGTTTTGATCCTCTCTCATAGTGAACTCTGATTTGCTGCGGAGTGACACTGTGTCATTACTGCGTTTTGTTAAACTGACTCTGCAGATTGGGACTTTTGTCTTAAATGTTGCAAACGGAGACACGATAACACAGAAGAGGAGAAGAACCCTGAAGAAAAGCTAAAGCAAACACTCGGATTCAAACCTACAAGTTCAAACACCAGAGACGGTGACGTGACCGAGTGAGGACGTTATTCAGTGGACTTTTGTCTTTTGATTGAAAGCACAAGGGAAGAAAAGCAAAAAAGAAAATCATGTACAGCTTTGATACAAATATGGTTCAATTTAGTGTTTATTTTTATTATTTATTTGTACTTGATCCAAGGTAACTAATGTAGTACTGTAGTGCGCACTTCATAATAACAATTATTACTTAGATTCATGGAAAAGATTCATTTAACCTGTTTTTCTCTTCCCCTTTTCTTCTCTGTTTAATTTTCTTTTTATAAATATAGTTGTCTTTTTATTTCTTTATTAGTTCCTAATTATTCCCTGATTTTTATTCTTTCTTTCTCTTTTTAACTCTTTTTCTTTAACGACTTTAATTTCTTAATTACTTTTGATTTTGTTTCACCAGTGGTTTTCCCTGGTAATTTTCTGTTTTAATTTCTTTTTAATTGTTGTTTATTTAACTTGAAATATATTATAATGTATATATTTTGCTTTTTTTTTTTATTTCCTTTACTTTCTCCTTATTTCCTTTACATTTCTTTTTTCTTTTTTTCTTTTAGTCCTCCACCAACCTGTTTTATTTCCACTTGATGGAGACAAAGAGCCCCAAATTCTCCCTCCTCCTCCTCCTCCTCTCCTCCTCCTCTTCTGCTCACTCCTTCTCTCTTTTGATGTTTTTTCTCTTTGTAAGGAGGATCTTCAGTAGGTGATATTTTCCGCTGTGCTGTAAGTGATTATAATCCTCAGTTATTATCCTCAGTGACTCTGTGCTTTCTGTACACACTCCTCTCAGTAACACCAGGGAACACGCCACCTGCTGGATTTACAGTCTTAGACAGAAATCATATCAGTGTGTGTGTGTGCAGTTTTGCTGTTGTTTTTGAACATTGCATGTTAAAAGTCGGATCACTACATGATGTGAGACTTATTGGGTATTTATACCAAGCCAGGCAAAAGTGTAAGATTTTACCTGGTTAAATAAAACAAAATAAGATCAATTTCGAGATTGTGCTTTGATTCTGGTGCATTTCCAGGAACACAGACGATACGATACGACAGTCCAGATGTGGCACCGAATAAAGGATTCACGAGCAGCTGAAAATCTTCTCCTAAGGAATGAAGTTTCTGGAACGATAGGAGAAGTGCACTGATCTGCATAAGCACCGTGGAGTGGAGAAGTGAAAAAGTGAGAGAACTCTAACATTCATTTGTTCATAAATGATTCTATTAAAGTGTAAGTTGCATAAACATTAAGTTAACACTAAACTATGCTGTATTATTGTATTTGTAATTATTAAACTAAATAAAAAGCTGCATGCTGTAATGAACACCACTTTGTAGAAATGTTCTCGAACTCACACGCGGCCTCTAACGGTGGTTAGGAAGCTGATTTATGGGACATCCTGTAGGAACAGTCAGACTACAGCGTGTCCAGTTCGGTGTCGTTGTTCAGCAGTGTGCGGAGAATAAAACCTCTCTCACATCCGCTGTTAACTCCTGACACGTCACGGCGAAACCCAGACGTTAATGTAAACCCACGCGCTCGGGGTCTTTACCTCCATCCTGTCGCATGTTTAGTGTTAAAGCCGCTTGCTGTGTGATTCCTCAGGACTCCTGCTTTGAAGTCTTCTGTAAACGTCAGTCGCCTGTTTAATACTGTAACTTCTTCATCACCAGTCCCAGATTGACTTGAACACCCCTCACATATAAGAAATATTTATAAACACAGGATAATGCGGTTATATTAACAGAAACGTCTTGTTTGTGCGTCTGTAAAGAAGCCTGTTTAGTTTTTTGGCCTTCAGAAAGTGGAAGCTCTTCCTCGACCGCATCAGAGAGAAGAAGCTTTTAGGTTCTGAAGCCTGACGTCCTTCCTATCTTTATGGTCTTGGTTCAACACTTCTTGATGTATCTGGAGATCATCTCAGACCCAGGTCAACCCTGAACACGAGGTATCATCAAAAGCAACCATCAGCAAAACTTTGCCTTCAGAAAGACTGACCATTTCACGAACTCTCACCTGGAGAGAGTATCAGCACAAACGAAATACCGATGTGTAGAAGAGTCTTCTCTGTTCATCTCACGTTTCTAAAAATAAACCTGTCCAGCAGAGCGTGACGAGCTCTTCATAACTTCTCGAAATCGAATCCACACACTAAGGATGTAAAAATATCAGCCGCGGTTTCATCATCAGCCGCCGGGAATCAACGCTGCACTCCATCACTCGGGATTTAATCAGGACGTGGAGAAGTAGGACAGACGGGCACGGCTCAGCAAGTTCTTTCTCTTCTTTTTTTTTTGTTTAACATCGAAAAGCAAAAAACATTATTTTCAGTAAAACGCTTTGACATGTCGTGAGCCCGGAGACGGAGTCGTCATTCAGATACAGTCTTTGAAAGTTTTTAAAAATAGATTTTTTATTATGACAAAGTAAAATTAAAATAATTATTTAATCAAATATCGAATATTCAACATTTTCAACTTTAAAGGTTAAGTAAACATTTTTCACATTCAATCATCTACTTTCAACCAGTTAATAAAAAGCAATAAAATGATATATCAGATTCCACAGTGTCTCAGGTGTACTGTGGTTTTAATTCATCATTATATCACCCTCTCGACCTCGTCTTCTTTATGATTTAAAAGTTATTGTGCTTATCATATCATGTCATGTATTTATTATCGCCTCGTCTCACATGATGAAGACGATGACTGAAGGTCTTCGTCTCGTTCAGACACGGTGGCCATTACGAGATGCTTTGACTTTAAAGCCCTGTTAACTTTTACGAGGGAAAAGATTACTCTCTTTTATAGCATCTCTCTCTCTCTCTGTCTCTTTCTGTCTCTCAAACGCGGAGACGATTTGGCGTCTGGAGCTTAATTTGGAAAAGTGTTCTGTCTGGTTTAATGATACGTTTCGTGATGGTACAAAAGAAAGATGACAACTTGATCGTGCAGGAACGAGAACCTTAGACTGGCATTTTCTCCACTGACTTCATTTTCTTAAAAAAATTATGAAATGAATGTGATGTTCTTCTTTTAACATTAAATAAAAGCTGTGTATGTAAAATCCTTAGAAGGTTCTCTGAAGGATCTTATAACAATCTGTTTCTGCCATCCCTCCGATCATCCATAATGATCCATGACATTGAGGTTCGTAAACAGTACGGTCGCCACATGCTGATCGAGGTGAGGTCATCCAGCGGAAGTCTGTATGTGGATTTCTGACTGTGTTACTTCAGGATCATTGCACAGGGTTACCACTGAGGAGCCATCACCAAAAATCTGATTCTTATCCATAAAGAGTCAGTGTGGCTGAAGGCTAAACTGGAGTCATCCTTGATAGTTGCTTTGGAGACAAAGTGGAATCTGGTGTGACTCCTGCTTGCTTAGACTTTTGGTGGATAAGCTTAAAGATCCCTCATCTATGGTCTCTTTAATGAGACTGGCCACTAGAGGTGGGTGCTGTTTTTGTAGGGTGTCTGCAACCTGCAGAGTGCCCCTTGTGGCTACTTTTTTATTATAATTTTTTTTATTTTTATGGTGGTTATTTCAAAAGACAAAGGCCTTACAACACTAAGAACATTTCGTGAGAGGCTTCATGGCTTAGTGGTAAGAGCATCATCTCTCAAGTCTGAGGTTCCTGGTTCAAATCTCGCTTGTCCCTGGTGTGTGGGCCTGGAGGAGGAGCAAGAGAGTGAGATTGCAGAGGGGGAAATCCTTCAAGGGCTCAAAAGGAGTATGGGTGATAGGTGTTTTTCCCCCCAGCGTTCTCTTTATGTGCAAAAACTAAGTCGAACCTCTCTCTCCAAGCTCCATAACCCCTTGCTTTTTCTACTTGGACCCTGGGGGGGCCTGATGCCCGGAATTTCCCCCCTTCGGGTTATGCCCTCTGGCCTTCCTGCACCTTCCACCAACTACGTTCATATCCTTGAGACCTGGCTAGGATTTGAACCCGGAACCTCTACACACAGAGGAAGGACTCTTCCAATTGAGCCACAGGATCTCATGCTAGATGTTGGGCTTATAGGACATTTCACTTTTTTCCACTTAACCTTGAGCTGAGACCAAAGGTAAAAGACAGGACCTGAACCCACATGCTTATGTACTGAAGACCACGTCTCTACCCACTGGGCCACCACAGGATGAGAAGGGTGCTTGGTCGTTGGACTTTTGTCTTAATACATGGTTCAAAGGGGCAAAACAACTGAAGGGAAGATTAACCCTAAACTAAAAACTCTGCAAACACATGGTGCAAAGGTGGTGCAACAACATAAGATGAGCTGAACCATGTACTAAGGCAACAGCTTGACTTGAACCTACAAGCATTGAAGACCTGGGCCCGTATTCACAAAGCTTCTTAGAATTCTCTCAGAGAGCTCCTATCTTAGCTTAAAAAGTTCTAGCTGGGAG
>JAQQZT010000023.1:1946418-1965105 GCA_030068275.1 Clarias platycephalus
TACATAAATATATTAGTTTTGTTCTACTAATTAAATTAATTATATATATATATATATATATATATATATATATATATATATATATATATAAAAACTTCCATACATACACTCTCAGCACGAGAAGATCTGTCTTGGATAATAAATTCAGTCTCAGTAAGAAAACCAAATTCTAGCTAAATTACTCCTATTTGTCGTGAAATATGCGTTTTGTTTCTTGCTAAAAGATTGATCTCTTATCGCCCAGCTCTCGATCAGTTTATACACCAAATCACATAATTAATTAAAGGGGAATTAAAGGGGATGTGGTGGTGGTGGTGGGGTGAATCTCAACACAACAACGAACACGCTTCACTAAATGAATAAGATGAGAAATTGACAGACAGTGAGATTAAAAGTATTTCCTCTTCTACTACATCTTTAGTTGTTTACTTTACCTCGATCCCTCCCCCTTCTGTAAAGTGCACTTCCTTGCATTTTCTGTTTATTATTATTATTATTATTACTACAGAGCTGCCAACACCAAAGAGCAATAATGCACAAACGTACACCACATTTATTCAATTAATTTACATTTATTGATATTAATTAAATTTTGATTTAACATCGTGGAATGACTGAGACTTGAGTTAAATCCTGTCCTCACTTAGACTCCTTACGTCTCAAATGTACTGTCAAAAATATTTGAGGTGCCTCCTTTTAATGTGGACCATTTTGCTATATTAGACATGAATCTTATTGTTTTAAAAATTCTAATTAAATGATTATATTTTTATATAATATATAAAAAATGAAAAAAAATAATACGGCGACAGGGAGAGAAAAAAAAAAATCGCCACCGCTACTGGGTTCAAAACCCTCGATTTTAACGCCCGTGTGAACAAGGCCTAAGAGGCGCACCAGTTTGAGTCCAAGGAAGGAAAACAGGGCGTATACTCTGAGGGGGGCGGGGCATGGTAAGCTTGTGCCTCCCCGGTCATCATAGCGACATTAGCGACTGTGCTTTCCTTCGAGTGTGTTACGTCGCCCCCTTATGGTGCATGAGCAGCATAAACGTGTTCGGCTGGTGTCACGTGTCTAGCAGGAAGCGCGTGACCGCCTTCGCCGTCCCTGGTTAGCAGCTGTTGAGTGATAAACGAGGGGGGGGTGGGAATCAGGGGACGATATAAATAAATAAATAAATAAATAAACAAACCGATAAATATCTCCTAAAAACAAACAAATAAATAAATAAATAGACAATATTACTTCGTTAAACATTACGTTTCTAAAATATGTTTATTAAGATGAATGTTCACTAATTTGAGACGTGAGGAAAGGGGCGGGACTGTCTTCATAGAGTTTAAAACACCTACGCAGCTGATGGCAGTTACCCTTGAGAGGTCACATGTTTATTGTCTCATTGGGGAAAAGAGCGAAAACTCGTATAAGGGAACTCCGCCTGGCCCACGACGCGTAGAGGTTGGCAGGTCTGTTATTATTATTATTATTATTATTATTATTAGCTCCACGCAATGATCACAAGAGTAAATTAATAATGTGATGTAAAATGCATCATCATCATCATCGCAGCTCATCAGTGAAGCGTGCTCTCCTGTTAATGAGAAATCTTGGTGATGTTTCACTCACAGTTGAACAGAGATATAAAATGAAGCATGCAGAAGCAGTGACACGCCCACCACAGCGCGTTACCTGTTTACCGTGGACCAACAGGGTCGTTATATGAGGAGCTATAGAACTGGCGAACTTCTGAGTAGCGGCCGCTGCGCAACGCACCGCCATCCTACGCCGGGTTAACATGTTTAAACATTAATTCAGTTTTACAGCAGAGATTACAGCGATTGAAATGAAAAGACATTAAAAAAATAAATAAAAAAAACAAATGAAAGAAACGAACAAAAGAAGACAAAGTGTTGATGTGTGGAAATATCCTGCTGGAGCCTCAAAACCTTTAGTACTGTTTTTTTAATAAAATAAGATTTTCTAGCTTTATCACATTTCAGGCTCTCATGTATTCATTAAACAATACGTTTAAGAATAAATGCTTTGTTGCAAAAGAAGATACAATTCAAAGCTAATGAAATTATTTATGTTTATTGATTGTCTTTTGAAAACATAAAGGAACAATAAATAATTTAAAATTTTAAAGAACTACTGTACTGTTCTAACAATAATAATAATAATAATAATAATACATTTTACTTATAATGCACTTTATATTTGAGACAAATCTCAAAGTGCTACAAATTATTTCAACCCAAAAGCTCTGATAAAAAGATAAGTTTTAAGACCATCAACAGTCTGTGGCTTCTTATTGAAACAATCTATTTAATGCTGACTGTATTACTACAAACAATAACAGCTATCAAAATTCTGTTTTTCAAATGAATTATTTTCTTTTTTTAGCATTTCCATTGTAAATCATTGTTTTTTTTTTCTTTTCCAATTTTTTTGGTCATCTCACAGGTTTTGCTTTTTTGCTGGTTTATTCTGACAAAAACTACTCTAACTGTTCTAAATATTTATGAAATACTAATTATTATTTTTATTAAGATCAGATAAACCTTTATTCATCCCACAGTGGGGAAATTATTATTATTATTATTATTATTATTATTATTATTATTAATAATCTTTTATGAGGATATTACTTATGTAAAGAGCTAATAATTAGCTAATATGTTACTCAGCATGCTACAGTTTGACAAAAGACTAAATTCATATCTGGATTTCTGTAAACTGAATGGAATCTAGAATAAATATTCAGTGTTTTTACGCTTCAGAGATGAAGACAGGAGGGAAATCAGAGATCGTATGTGCACCCCAGACCATCCGGCATGACGACGCCCCTGTGAGATCCACAAAGTCGTCTCTGTGAAGGACACATTGGAGTGGGAGAACTCGAGTGTTCTGAACAGCTTTGGGATGAACTGGAGCCTCGTCGACATCGTAACATCAGCTCCTGAGCTCACTAACGCTGTTGTACAATGTATTCAAATCAAATTCTCACACACACACTCCAAAATCTAGTGTAAAACCTTCACAGAAGATAAGAGTGGAGCGCACTATAACAGAAAAGGGGGAAATAAATCTGGAACGGGGCATTAAATAGGCGCGATAGTTGGGGGGTGCACATACTTCTTGCATAAAGGAAGGAGATACTGTTGAGTAGTGTGCATGTGTGTGTGTTCTGTGAAGTAAAGAAGTAAAATCTGACCAGAGCTTCCTGCTGCCTGCTCTCCTGTAGATTCGCTCCAACTCAGACTTCAGGAACTCTGCAGACGAGACGAGACGAGGTGAGATTATTCCTCTTTTAAACCACAGAGCCGATTGGTCAGACAGTAAAGTTTCCATAGCAACAGCTGGTCGACAGGGATGTGTATCACAAACGCTCCTGTTGAACAGCTGATGTGGTCAAGTGTTAAGTTTAGAGGTGTTTATTCATGGAAGGAGTCTCCAGTGGCAGGGCTCCTGGATCAACTAAATAAATTCATTTAATCCATAACTGAATGTCCAAGCATTATTATTTAGCTATGCCTCTATAACTTGATATTTTTTAACTGCTTAATTATTATTTACTGTTATATCTATAACAATATTTATTTTTTAATCACATACATTTTTAAAACTGTCATGACAACCATTGATCTGTTTATTTATTCATTCATTAAATTAATGAATACAATAACAGGTAAATGCCCTTATTTGTTTAGTCACCACTCACTTTTTATCCATCTATGGAGAGAAACACAGACTACAGGCATGTTTGTAAGTCAGATTTGTTCTAAAGTCCGACAAAGTGAGTCTTATACGCTTTGAGGCAAATATACAATGTAAATCATATTAATCCGCACGACTAAATCTCTGTCCCCTTTCCCCACATCACGTGGCCCACATAATGTGAGATTAAGGAAATTAATCTCACATGTCAAATGTAACAGTGTCGACTCTGCACCTTTTAATCGGGAAGGGAATCCTGGACACCATTTTGTATCAGAGCTGTTTTCCACTGTAGTGGACTTGAGGATTATTCACCATCAGGACAGTTTTACAGGACAGTCTATTTTTTAGTACAATACAGTACACTTGAGCTACTTTCACAATTTTTTCGCATCTACAAATGTTTGTAGAACAGCTGTCCGTACGTATCTGCGGAAATCCGTAACGCGAATGTTCGCAAGTCGGGGACTACCCGTAATCCTTTCTTTTTGCTTATTTATTCACTCCATCCATCTGTCTATGAACAGAAAGAGATTAATGCTTGTCTCTGTCTGTCTGTTCATGGACAAAAATGTAGGCAAATGAATTATTCATTTGTCTTTCCATTTACTTATTTACTTATGTAAATGCTAATTATTTTATTAATTAGCTAAATACAATATAAGCATAAATTGTGTGTGTGTGTCTTTGAGGAAGAGCGAGTGTACCGTCTCTGCTGAAGAAGTCTGGACCTTCCTTCTTCATCAGGACACTAGCGAGCTGGGCCTGGCTGGCGAGACAGTCACAGTCCTGACACGAAACAAACACACACACACACTGAAGTCACACAGTGAACAAGATGAAGCTGCGTCACTTCGATCAGCTTTGCGCGATGCTCACGTTGAACTTCTGCAGGATCTCATGTGTGGGTTTGTTCCTCCACTCGTCGATGTTGATCTCGGGTTGCTGCTCGAGGTCGGTGGCGTTCGGCGTGCTTGTCTGGCGCTTCACCTTGGAGTGTTTGGGCAGCTCGAGTTCCTCGAAGCTCTTAAACTCGGGAATCCTACAAGCAGGAGAAACACAGACCACAGCCACGGATTAGACTCGGACTAGACTCCACATTATTATTATTATTATTATTATTATTATAAAGATCAGGCTGGTAGTTACTCCGCCTCGTTGACGCGCAGAAAATCCAGCTGCTCAACCACAGCTCCAGAGATCAGAGTCTACACACACACACACACACACACACACACACACACACACACACTGTTCAGTGTACCAGTTCCAATTAAATACAAACCAGCTTCATGGTCATTATCTCAGCTCTCCTCATGTTAATTAATCAATTAAAATGTTTATTTATGTATTTGGGTATTTATTTGTTTGCTTGTTTATTATCTTAAAAAAAAAAAAAAGAAAAAAAGGAGCAGTTCAGAAGTCAGGAGCTGACCTGAAGCCTGTCGACGTGAACTTTGACCCCTCCGATGTTACCCTTCTTGAACGACGCCAGCATGTCCAGTACGGGGTTGAAGCGGCTCCCCCTACAGGACACCCAGAGACATGAAAGGCGTTAGAAAAAATAAATGGTTCATTGATCGTGATCGGTTATAAAGCGAGTCGTACCTGATGTTATCCTCTCTGATGAGGACGAGGAACAGCGGCCGACCAGGCATCTTCCAGCACAGCTTAATGAACTGTAGGGCGTTCTGTACACAAACACACACACACACACACACACACACACACACACATAGACGTATAAATGTAATGTTTACTTAGTGAATTACATTAACATTTTTGCCATTTGGCAGAATAAATGTGAATGATTTCTCAAACAGATCACATGACCTGAGATTTCCACCAGGTGTGACATCACAGCAGCTCACCTTGATGTCGTCGATCAGCAGCATGACATCCTGAGACAGGTAGAAGTCACTGAGGTCAAAAACGATGGGGTAACACACCACGGTCTTCCCCAGGATGCGATAAATCTGAAAGATGTTCCACAAAAATTTTTAATCTATTTAATCCAGGATTAATAAATATACATGAATATTCAAATTATAAAACATTCCAATGTCCATCCCTAACAGCTTGATATCATCAAGATAAAGATCAAGCGAGCAATACAATGTTACCATAGCAACCGGAGTTTAGTGAACAGGTTTTGTTTTTCTTATTTTGTGGTTAGACATTTGCTTAAACCTCTAATCTGACATGAGATTGGTCCAAAGCTGTGACGCTTCCTTAGTGACATCACAAAGTAAACTCATGTAGTTCTCCAATCTATTTTTATTATTTGTTTTAGAATTTTGAGTGCGTGTGTGTGTGTGTGTGTGTGTGTGTGTGTGCGTGTGTGTGTATATGTGTGATTTTACCTTACAGGTCCCGATGCAGCCCACCGGCCTCTCTGGACGTCCGCTTAGACCGAGCTTCTTATTGATGGCCAAGAAACGATACGCCTGAAAACACACATACTCCGTGTGTGAACGCTCAGCAATACACACACACACTACAGTTGTATATAGAAATCGAAATGAGTCCACAATGCAGCACACACACACACACCCTTTTAAACCCTGTAACAGGCTGCTCAACCAAACGGTTACACGTGTTTAAAATCATCATTTCAATATGTAATAATTAAAAAATTGTCTCCAACTTGTCCCATAATTTCCAGGGATTACTAAATCAATAAATGTTTGTGACATAAAACAGCCACAAAGATGCTTCCAGTTTTCATAGCTATCAAAGCCAGATGTCTCATCCAGTTTAATGTGGGTCTCTGTGTGTGTACGCATGTGTGTATGTGTTGGGTGGTAAGAATCTAAAATATTTGATTGTAATTTCATATCTAAAGTCTCAGAAAAAAACTTAAGAGAATTAAAAATTCATCAATTGTTTATTAAAAGTAAAACCATTCTCAATAGGTGCTTCTATAATTACCTTAAACAGGCATCTCTACCATCCGGTAGACATTCAGAATTATTAATCTAAAGCATGAATTTGAAAGAAAAAACAAACCAGGACATTTTGTTGTTTGGTTTTCCATCAGTTATTTAAACTAAGTTTGTTTTTCTAGCATTTTGTGCCTGTTAAGGGGGTTAAAGACGACGGCAACTAGATGTCCCTGCCGACCCCATGTCCAATAAGAACTGGAAAATATTTCGGGATTTAATGAATGGCAACGTTCAGCACACTGACAAGCTGGTTTAAAGTGCTGTTAAAGCTTTCTGCTGTTTGTTCGTGATTGCTGTCATGATGCGTTTCTCAAATCGAAAAACCCAGTGTTACGTTCAAACACTGTAACTAATCGTAAACTTTAGAAAATCTGAATATTTTCCCCTAATGTGATCTCATATAAGAGGAGCCCCTACCTCTGGCCTGTTGCTCAGCTCTGCTGTTCCCTGGGGGCGTGGCTCAACAGTAGCACATTTACATAGACACTGAAATGGTGCATTTGGAGGAGGAGTGAAACACAAACACACTCTGAGACCCTGTTTTAACTTATTACATAGAGATAGTAAAATAGGGGGCCTTTAAAATTCCTCTCTCTCTCTCTCTCCTCAGTGCTCATGTTTTCTCTCACATTCATATCAATAACACAGCAGGTATCTCGTCTCTATTTCCAGCTCAGTTGCATACTGCTCTTCTTGCCTGTTACAGCCCATGAAGGAAGAACACAAACACAAAAAGCAGAGAAAGAAAGAAAAAAGGGTAGAAAATCCAGAGAAATGGAGAGAGAGAGAGATGGCAAAGGGGACGAGAGCTGCCACACTGCTGTATAAAATCTACATTCTGTCGTCATATCTCTGCAGGGAAACCTCTCTCTCTCCCTGTGTGTGTGTGTGTGTGTGCTCTGTCAGAATTTGTAATGTTATTAGAGGACCACTAGATGGAGCTGTGTGTCTCCGGGAAGTTCAGCTTGGCACGACATCACACACAGACACACACAACCCTTTGTTGTACAAAAACTGGCAAGAAAAGCACAACACACACACACCTGTGTGTGTGAGTGTGTGTGTGAAGATGATGCAATATAGCAGAGTGGTGTGTATAGAGAGAAGCAGCAATGTGGATCTGAGTAAGATAGATAGACTTGTCTAGACAGGTGGGTGTGTCTAAGCGGGATGGGTGGGAATATCTTAGGGTGGAGCAGGTGCCTCAGAGTGGGGCGTGGCCTAGATTACCTTGTCCTTCAGTGGGACAAGGGCGGCGTGTCTTTGTGTGCCTTATAAATGTGGACATTTTATTGTGCTCTTATTATTGGGAATGTGCACCTTAAAAAGGAAATGTCTGGAGTTGGACAGAGGGGTTTGTCTTTGAGTGTGCAGAGAGTCTTTAAATGGGTGTAGGTGTGTCTAGGAATGGGACAGGTGACTGGGGCAGATGTGTGTGAATGTTTGACTGGAATGGGTCTGTCTGAGTGTATAAAGATGGGAGTGTGTTTGAGCGGAACATTTGTGAAAGTGTCGGACAGGTGTGGGTGTGGACAGGTGTGGGTGTGTGTGGGACAGGTGTGGACGTCCCTGTGAGTGGTACAGGCATGGACGTCCCTGTGACCTGCGCTTGCCTATGAGTGGGACAGGCGTGGGCGTAGGGCGTGTCTCTTAAACACAAGAACGAGACAAACGTCCCCACTGTACTCTGCGTGAGTGTGTGTGTCCTCAGTCTTTGCAGTGAGGAGGTGAAGTGAGTTGAAGTGAAGGAACTCTGACTCCTAAAGACTGGTGATTCATGCTGAGGATTGAGCGGATAATTAGCAGGCTAATGTGCTGGATAATCATTAGCCTGGATTCCAGGCGTTGACGTATAGCCTGCTATCGGAATATCAGACTGCACGTCTTTCCCAATAAAAATGAACAGATTCTATTTCCAGCTCTCCATCAGACCTCCCACAGCGGCGTCGCTCCTGTTCCTCATCCGGTCACTCAATCACTTCTTACTTTCACAGACACACATCACACACACGACGCACCTTGTTTTATTCTGGAGAGAATGTTCTGACATTTTTTGTTTTGTAACAGCAGCTAAAAAAATGTAAACTAAATAAAATATTCACATTTATTTAAAATAAAGCACTAGTACGAAACTGTTCCAACAGTAAAAGCTCATTCATACGGAAATGACAAACAAAAAGCAACAAAACTACATAAACATGTTGGTTGGCGGGTTTGGTGAAAGTTAATCAGATTCACAAGTTTGTACGCGGGCTACTCATCAATCAACTCAATTTAACATTTCAATTTAAAAGTTAACACAATATGCAACGTGTGTCAATGATTCAGATGAAACGCGTGCACTCCGGCGTCCATGACCGTACTTCAAGTCAATGCTATGCCCCCTTTGTTGAAGTGCATAGTTCGAGCTAATCAGAACCCAGTGAACGGGAAGTCTTTAAAACCAAGGCCCAGGAGTCGAGCTTAAGGCGGAGCTATGCAATTTCCCTCCATCGCTTTTTTTTCTACTAGAATTGGAATGACATCATATCAAACACATCAATGTTCAATCACATTTATGAAGAAAAATGGAACAACAGGGAAAAAAAGTGACTGAGGAGACCCATGTGACTGTCCAAAAACAATAGAATAATCATACATGCTATTTAGCATGATATTTGCTGTGTTTCTACATAGTATTTCTACCAGGTAAATTACTTTTATGATAGTTTAATGTGTGTGTGTGGATCATGTGACTGTATTATTTACCTTTACAAGCTCCTGCTGAGGCCAAATCTGAATGGGCTCCACCTGCTGAGGGGTCTGAGTCTGAATACCGTACGTGTTGAGGAAAACCTGCAACCTAACAAACACACACACACACATTTAAGCTCAAAATATGATTATGATTGTCATTATACAACAGTTTGTCCGACCGAGTATTCTGATTGGACAAGAGAGTCCCGAGTGGTGATAACAGACAGTAACAGCACTAGACGTTTAACTACTGTATATGTATGACTGGGCGTGTCCCAGGTGTTGTACAGTGGTTTATTACACTAACAGAGTGGAACACACATCTGATAACGTTATGATGTCTTAAACAACACACTGTCTCTGCAGTAATCACTTCTAAGTCGTTCTGAATCGCCTCTGAACCGTCTGTGTTGTTCTCTTCAAGGCTAACGATAGCTACAAACCTAACTAGCTTCTAAAACAAGGCTAAATCACAAATCCCTCTCTAACCCATCTTAGAACTCGTGAAGTTAACGGAGCTGATATTCTAAAGTGGAATAAGTGGAAATATAAAGTAAACCTGGTAAGTTTCTCAGGACTGTCCACCACCCCCATGGTTTATTCTCCTCACGTGTTTTCTACAGAGTACGAGTAAGCATTTAAAACTACTTTCACCTCCTGTTAATTAAACTGGTAACTGGCAGTTACCAGCTCCTCCAATTAGTCCCACCAGGATTGGATGGATATGTGTTGGCCGAGCAAAATAACTGGTTAAATACACAAAGAAATAACAACCTTTTGACACTAAATGGTGCTTAAAGCAATATCACACTCAAGGTCATGCTGTTGTGCTGAATATCAGCACAGCTATTATATTATAGCCATGCTGATATTCAGTACAACAGCACGACCCAGAACGAGTGTGAGCTTGCTTAATTGTCCTTTATATCACAACAATATATTATAATTTATTTTTAGGATGATCTTGAAAGACCTAATCTTAAATGACTGCAGTAGCCTGTTGACCAACTTATGACTAACTAGCGTGCAAGAGAAAAACGATAACAGGTTCGATTTAGTGCCGTAAGGTCACTGTGTGCTCCAACAGAAGAAGGGTGACGTTAAAGGAGGACGACATGGTGGCTGAAAACTATCGGCAGAATTTTCCAGAAACTGCGAATTAAGAATATTTTGATCGGCTAACATTTGTTTTTGTGCACATTCCTTCCCTTTTTATCATTGGAAAATATATATTATTATTCATTTATTTATTTTAATGAAAAAAGAACAGCTTGGTTTATGCTGAAATGTCCTGTGGTGGCAGTCTATTCACATTTGGATTCATGAATATTTGATTTCTAGTGTTTGTATTTGAAAGCAGAAACAATAAAAATTAGTCAATATTTTTTTTTATAATGAATTATTTACTTGTTTGGAGTGCGCCAAGAAAGACAAAAATGCATTACACATGATCACAATTTTCCAAAGGGAAAAACAAACAAACAAAAAAAAAAACACATTAACACAAAGTACCCAAACTGTATTGTACAGGCTGTTCATTTTTAAAGGGGTGCCAAAATTTTGGCAAAAAAAAACAAAAAAAGAGAGGTAAAGAAAGTGCAAGAAAACGCATCAGACAGATGGCTGTACCTCTGACTCTCGGCGATCAGTGCCACATGGATCACCACATCGTTCTCGATGGGACCCTGCGGAGAACAACAACACACTCATCAGATTTTCTCTCTCTCGCTCTCTCTCTCAGCTGAGCGTGGTGATGATGGAGGGAACAGCAAACTTTTTTTTTTCTTTCCTGAGGGATAAAACACCGTCTGTGACATTTCAGAGCTCGCCAACATCATCACCACAACTGGGGACGCAGTAAAGAAGAAAGCGTCAAAAAAAGAAAGAGAGAAAGAGAGAAAGAAGGGAACAGAAGATGAGCAGAGGGAGAAAATGGAGTGAAAGGGATGATAAAGAAGCCCTCATTTCAGCTCATTAGAGCTCGCAGACGAGGTTCATTTCAGTAACATAATGAGCTGCTGATTGGTCGGTCTGCGTCTGAAGGTCTGAAAAACAGCTTTAAAAAAAATAAATAAAAAAGGAAAAATCTGGAACAAAATATAACATAAAAAAAAAAAAATCTAAATGTCCGTGTGGTTTACTTGAGAGCTGACAAACATTAGCATTGCGCAAACCGCTCATTTACATCCTCACACAAATCCATGGGGAATGTTTTAGACGTTCAGCTAGCACAATGCTAAATCGGTGGCTAAAAATCTTCCATCTTTTGTTCTTTGCTAATGAGCGTGTGTTAGCATGAATCAGCTAACATTACAAAATGATAAAGGTTTATAATATTAACAAGCTGCACAGGAATATGACTTTTTAGAGTTTATGTCGTTCACAGCTAGCTAGGAGGTAACAGTAGCTAATATCTAGACGTTCATAACCACTACTGCTAAAGCTAATGAGCTAGCAAACAGAAGCCTGAAAGAGTCAGGACCAAATGATCATATACATTTTTACATTTATTTAACAGATTAAAATATGCTAATACGTAATCGGTAGCTAAAATGCTAACGGTATTTCTGTTATCGAACCATGATCATGTGTAGCTAACAGGCTAATAAAGTGTCCTCTTTCTTTATCTCTCTCTCTCTCACACACAGAAATATTTCTGTCAGATTAGCTCCGGTTAGCTAATGTTAAGAAAGAATAATAAGTATTTATCAATATAACTTTAGAAGAAAATCTCAGAATACTAGAAATCTCCTTAGATTAGCCTGCATGAGTGAGTAAATCAAAAGACGATTTATTAATTTTATATATATAAAATATAAAATGCTTACATTACATTATGTCAGAGCTAGTCAGCAAGCGATCAGATTTGTGTAATTTTTAAAAAATGCTAACCTAAATAATATTAGTGGGCTACATAGCATCGTAGAATCTGTGGCAGGCTACAAAATTAACGAATATGAAAGTTCCCTCAGAATTTCTGTCCAGCTCATTTATAGTTAAGAGTTATAACTATTACAGTGACATTTGTTTTCTGGAAGATACAGCGAGGCTAATGTGCATCATTAGCAAAAAAACACATTTCATTTCTCTTCCCTGCATCTGTTATGTTTCATTAGAACTTTTCTTGAGTCAGAGATCTGATCATGTGCTAATGCGCTACTATGCTAACACAGCCTGTTATTTGTGGAAAGATTAATTTAGCTTCTTCGCAGATGAAAGCTTTGATGATTCGTCGAGGGCTAAAAATGAAAAAGAAAATAATAAATAAACGCGCCAGATGCCAGCTACTCGTACTCGTAGACGGCTTCAACAGAAACCACCATTTTATCTGACGGAAATAAAAGGCAGGAGTCGCATTTATTGCCCGGGTGCTATTAAATGCATCTGTGTGTCTGAGTGTGTAAGCATGTGTGTGAGAGAGCGAGATCGCTTCTGATTAATTGCTAGCAGATGCAAAACAAAACAGAGGAAATGGGCTTCATTAGCATGCCGCTAAAGAGCTCACTCAGAAATGAAAAGAAAAAAAAAAAAAAAAAAAAGGGAGTGAGAGAGACAAAAAGAGAGAGATTGGAAGTTTTTGATGCGATGGACTGAAAACAGTCGTGCGTTTCCATCTCGCTGATGTCACAGACGCAGAGTGTTTTAATTAGCGCGGTGGCCATTTTAAGAAACTTCTCAAACACCTGAACGCACAGAACTCGTTTTAATGAAACTATAAATAGTATTACTTCACCCAAGTTCCATATGGTGATATTTTAGGCTTCGTAGGGACCGTCTGTATTACACATAAGTCTCAGCTGCGACATACACGAGTACTGGCTTACAAAACCGTGACGTTTGCGAAACCGCGAGGTGTGTTAGCGTGCTAATAAACAAGCTAGCAAGAGTTCCAGAGAGGAAATTTAAAAATGAGCTGAACTCTCCTCAATGGGATAAGGTGATTAAAAAGATTTTAAAGAAGAATTTTTATTTCAAAGCTGGAAGATTAATAGACGTTACTCTGAGCTTTTCTGAGCGTTTATCCGAGGCTCGTTTGCCTCAGTACAGGCGAGACATTTTTAGAGAACACTGCTATCCTCCTACACACACTCCAAGCTCTCACAGGGGAGCTGACGAGAACGACTAAGCGCGCTGCAAAAAGAGACCACACACACACACACACACACACACACACACACACAGGTATCGAGAGGAATACACAGAGCGACCGAGTCAGTGGGTTCACAGCACAAAGTGATTTAGGTGGGTTGTGGAGACGACGGAGCGAGGCATCAAACGATCTGAGACGACAACGAGGAGCTGAAACACAAACATGGTAAAGACATACTGAGGCAAAAATATGCAGAAAACAAAAAGAGCTCATCGGGAGGCAAAAACAAAACAGCTGCAGCCGCCAGAGGAGGCGCCGCATTACACATTATACAACAGTTACCTGACCGCGCGATCTGATGGGTTGAAACAGGTTCAAAAATATTTGTCTTTTGCCTGACCATGAGTTTCTTAGCAACAGGAACGGTTGTTGCAATTTGTTTTGGTAATAAAATCTTAATAATGGATGTATTATTTTATTATTATTATTGTTGTTGTTGTTATTATTATTGTTATTATTATTATTATAGTGAGGTTTACAGAAGTTCAAATGATTTTGGGAGATTACAATTCTTTTAAATATTTTTTTTATAACCCTTATGATTACAGTTTTCATACTTAGATATTCATTCTTGGATATTCGAGTCAAAGCTTTTATTTTAATTTTATGCCCTTAAATAATAATAAATAAACAAAAATGTAAATTAAGGGCAAGCATAACTGATTAAACACACACAATTTCTATTCCAAATTCATTTTTTTGATTCAAAAAATTGTCAAAAACTATTCTTCTATTTACAAAATTGTCAAGAATACTGTATTGCGATATTTCAGAATTGAACAAATTAATACTATATTTTAGTTATATAAACACAGTACTGTGAAAAAGTTTGACTCCAGCTTCTGTCTTCAAATTACAGTGCTGTGAAAAGGACTTCCTGATTTCTTTTTTTTTTTTTTCATATTTAAATTATTCAGATCATCAATCTAATTTTAATATTACACCAACATAACCTGAATAAATACAAAAAATATATTTAATTTATTCATGGAAAAACTGAAAAAGAATCTGTCCAAATCTACCTGGCCCTATGTGAAAAAGTAATTCTAAAAAAATAATAATAATAAAACCCAGGAAATACTTTTTCACATCGCTGTAAATTAAATTTAAGAAAATGGAAATAAATGTTTTACTGTGACAGGCTGCAAAGTGGCTAAATAGACAATTTAAAAATTTGGTTGTTTATGTAACATCCTCAGCAGCGACCTCATTTCCTTTCTCGTCTGTTCCATCAGCAGTAAACTAATCACCGGACTGTACAGTTGGACTGGAGTGGACAAGAGGGACAAAGAAGTCCTTCAGGAAGCCTGGAACTATTTCTCAAGTCTACATTAAACAATACAAGAACGTCTGGAGCTTGGGGAAGCTAAATATGAAGAAACAAGTGGGGAGTCAAGACTTTCGAACAGCACTATATGCATTTATAATGATTAGAATGTTTTGTCCTTTTTTAAACTCATTTCACTCGTACATATGGGAAACTCGTAGACTTTATTATAAGTGATATTTATAGAAAGTCAAAGTGCTTTTAAAACATCTAACGAAGCTGATGAATAATGTATGCACGTAAAGGTTAAGATTATAATAAACTCTCTCTCTCTCTCTCTCTCTCTCTCTCTCCCATGGCGTTGAGGAGGAGTTTTCCGGATATTGTCTGGAGATCAGGATTAAGATGTTTTTGGTAGGAAAGTGGGATTATATCTTCACACCACACTAATAAACTGAGGACAGCCTGAGATACTGAGCCCGCTGTAAAGTGCTGAAAAGCGCCGCTGGCTGTCGATCATGTGACCCCATCCTGTCACAGAGACGAACGTCAGAAATAAAACTAGCGCTCCGAACAGCAACGATAAATAAATAACCGCAGCGAGGCCTTTTTCATCAAGTCAAACAGTCCACTTAGGCTAATCCATTTGCATGCAGAGCGGCGTAAAAAGCTCGCGAGTGAATTTGACAAAGCAGAACGTGATTTGTGAAAATGGAGCTCGGTCGGGAGTCCCCGCATGACCGGCCTAATGAATCCGAGCCTTGCGCAAATTAAAAGCACTCAGATGTGACACGGCAGGGACGCGGGCGCCCCGGGGACGGGGATGTGGGACATAAACAAAAAGCTAAACACACACACACACACACACACAACAACAACTTATACTTAACTTCATCTATATTCAGCATGTCAGCATCTATTGTGAATATACCTGGAAAGGCAGGTATGCTTATTCTAGCATTATCTTTCATGCATGACATCCCACAATGCACTGCGTTCATTCTGTTTTTAAAATGTCAAGTTTATTTATTTTTTTAATGGTGCAACAATAGATTTATTTGTTTCTAACTTTAAAAAAAATAACCTGGATTAAAAAAAATAAAGGCGTGGCATGAGAACGCATGCATGATACGGCTGATACTGTATATGGGGGTGAGTCAAAAATTATCCACACTCGGGTTATAGTAAAAGGTCTCATCAGAGGTTTCCGCTCCAGGCTCCTGTCTCCCGAGTCTCTGCTGTGCAGGTGTGAACGTGTTACATCAGATCATCTGTAACCGCGGTGAGAGCAAAAATGGACACCCTCACTTCACTTGTGATGTGAACAAAAGAAGAGCAGCGTGCAGAGATTGGGTTTTTATTGTAATCTGAGGTGCTAATATTAGCTATAATATATTGATTACTGCACCTTTAAGGACTCAACGCATAAGATAGTTACTGCCGGATCGTGTTTCTAGGAAGAAAAAAGAATCTGTGCTACATCGATGAAGATTCTCAGTCTTGTTTGCACAAAAAGTTGCCTGGAAGTTGATTCATGTCAACTGGATGACTTCATATTGACTTCAAGTACGAGGGGCGTTCGAGTCAAAGTTGGATTTTTGATTACGCAGAATAGAATAAAAACTCCCTTTATTTCACTTATCCCAGTGTTTCACTAGTGCTTGGACACCATCAAGGTAGAAAGTTTTCTCAGTACGCCGGAGCCATGATTAGACTGCCTATCTAATTGACATCTTAAACGCCGGCCTCCCTTGAACTCCTTCAGTAGAAATGTCTTGGAGCGTGGTAAGGACTGTAAGGTGATGTGGCAATAACAACTCCCAGCCGAGTTCCTGTAATGTGCAGGTGGTGTTGGTGAATGAGTGTGTGTACAGTTCACACAGACAGATGTTTCTCTTCCGAAAGTTCTCAGGTGAGAAACGACCCATGGAGGATGTATTTGGGTCCAACATCCAGACTGAAGGATGTGTAGTCTGTCTGCTCATCCATTTCAGAAGTCTGTGGCGTGTTTTAGATTCAGCACACATCATTTAATTAATATAGAAACAGAATCTGACGTACACAGCAGGCCCTGCACAGCGGCTTTTCTTGAATTTCTATTAAACTTTCTGATAAAAGACTCTTCACACTCGCAGAGAAAAGGAAGAGAAAAAAAAAAAAATGTATGGACTTTCTAAACCTCATCCTGAGTGGCTGGTTACATAACGGTGTAATCCGGCCCACGGCCCCGCGCTAACACACTGAAACAGGTGAGGATTTGGAGCTGGAGTGTGATTGTAAAGTGAATTTTACCCACACACACACACACACACACGCCGAGCACTGTGGCTCGAGATCACGTCTATTAGCTTCAGCCTGCAATCCTTACGACACACAAAGAGGAGGCTGAGGCACGAAAGAAATCAATTTACACTCGGCTGAGGTGGAGGGGAGGATTAGACGCTCCTCTGTGTGGGTGTGTGGGTGTGTGTATGATTCCTGTACAGCAGGTGCATGTGTGCGTGTGTATATAAAGGGGTTGATGAAGAGCCTGATTATAGAAACCTAACAATTTTTTTTTTCAACAGAAACACACACACACACAGACAGACACACCCTTACACTACTGGACAAAACTTGCAAGGAGGTTGTGTGTGTGTGTGTGTGTGTGTGTGTGTGTGTGTGTGTGTGTGTGCGCTCGTGCGTGTGTGAGCTGAGCTGTTGTTAAATGTTCCCACATCATTAATAATAATTATACAAATCATATAATATTGGCTCCATAAGTTTTGGCACCCCTGAAGATAATGCTGACTAATGCAGAACAGACCGGATGTTTCTATAGAAAACAACGCTCTGTGTGTGTGTGTGTGTGTGTGTGTGTGTAAATCCTGTAGAAGACCTGGGGTGTGAGCTAGGTCTACAAACCTAAAAATGAGACATTAAAGGAGTTCCTCGGAGGCCGGCGTTTCAGACATGAAGGATGCAGTCTGATCATGGCTCCGGGGAAATGAGAAAACTTTCTTCAGTGGGAAGAACACTGGGAAGGTGCAGTAGTGCAGCAGGGGAAATAAGCTTTTACTTACATAACTGAGTTCTATGATCCTGCACAACCAAAAGTCCCGGTTTGACATGAACAGAGCCTGACATTGAAGCGTTGTAAAGTGTTGTGTGTGTGTTTTTCACCCTGCCCTGTCGTGACATACACACATGACCCTGTGCTGTTCTCTTCACTGTACACTCTATCTGGAGTAACTAAAGTCACTGCAGGTCACTGCAGGTGTTGATCTCCTCAGAGTCGCTCGTACGGCGCTGATGAATCCCTACCACCTGAGTGATGATAAAGGAAACTCATGATGATTTTTAATCACTAATTATCTCTTAACGAACTCCTCCAACGCAGATGTTGCTCTCCGGCGTGCGCTTTATTAAAACCCAGACTGACGATTTGATTAACGCAGTCGTGTTTCTGGATGAAAACGTCTGAGACAATGAAAAGGTCTGGAGCGCGGCGTGACGCTCGGAGTCGGGGCCGTCTGGAGCGCAGAGTAACGTTCACTTCCTGTACGGCTTCGGGAAAGACTGACATTTCAATAAACTTTAGTTCTCCTTTAGAGACAGAGTGCTCGGTGTGTGTGTGTGTGCACTGTCTGAGTGTGTTCTGAGTGTCCTGTGGGTGTGTGACTCAGACTCAGAGACAGGATCAAAATTGGATAAATAAAAAAATGGAAACAAAAAAAAAAAACAGAAAAAAAGATTAAAAAAAAAGAAAGTGTAAGTGTGTGTGTGAGAGAGAGAGAGAGAGAGAGAGAGAGAGAGAGAATGTACAGTATAAGGGTGAGGGAGTGAGAGTGAGTGTGTACCCTGACCTGGTTGGAGTATCTCATGCTGACGTT
>JAQQZT010000023.1:1973058-1993599 GCA_030068275.1 Clarias platycephalus
TCGAGCCTGGCCGGGAATCGAACCCGGACCCCTGGAGGTGCAAGGCGACAGTGCTAACCACTACACCACCGTGCCGCGGATGTGAAAGTGTTTGTGTGAAATGAACTGTGTGGATGCGAGAGCGATTATAAGAATACAAGAGCGATTGTGTGAATGTGGGAGCGACAGTTCGGATACGAGAGTGAGTGTGTGGATGCGAGAGTGATTGTGTGAAAGCGAGAATGTGGATGCGAGAGCGGGTGTGTGGATGCGAGAGCAAATATTGTGGATGGGAGAATGATAGTATGAAAGCGAGAATGTGGATGCGAGAGCAGGTGTGTGGATGCCGAGAGCAAATATTGTGGATGGGAGAATGATGGTATGAAAGCGAGAATGTGAATGCGAGAGCGGGTGTGTGGATGCGAGAGCGGGTGTGTGGATGCGAGAAAGATGTGCATTTCTGTAAATACAAGTGAGCTCATGTGGACGTATGAGTGACTGAATGAGAGAAACACTTCTGTCGGATGTAACAGTGACTTGTGTAAATATGAGATTTAATCTGGAGGAGTTTTTTTCTGAATGCAAGAGTGTTTGTGCAAACCTAGAGCATTTTTTTGTGAATAATAAAAAAAAAATTCACATAAAATTGTGATGTTTGTCCATGTGAGCGTGAGAGCGTTCGTGTTGATGTGTGGACGCGAGTGCGAGAGTGACTGTAGATGTGCGAGAAATTAGTCGGGTACAAAATGATGGATCGTGAGCGAGACTTACATGAGAACGTGATTCTCTGGGTAGGAGGGAACACAGGGTCTGTCTGTTGCGGTTGTGAGCATCCAAATCCACAAATATCACTGACCAGGAGCATCCCTGCACACACACACACACACACACACACACACAAACACGCACACAGCCATAACTAAAATTGACCGAGTTTCCCCTGCTGTTGCTGATAGCGGTTATTTATTTATTTTTTCGTCGTGCGCAACAAATACAAAGCGAGATGACGTTTCTAACACACCATTTCAGCAAACTGATGAGCGCGAGGTTTGGATTTCTATAAAAGCTTATGATCCACTTTAAGAGCTTTTTCCTTCACTGCAGATTTCATCCAATTTAATCCCAATGTTCCCTCAAGCAATGTAGCTCCCACACAATGACCCGAACTCTCTGTATTATACCGAAACGGACGCAATCTGACAGCTGATGGGTCTGTGTGTGTCAGGACACAGTTTACACAGAGGCAATGTTTCCAATAAACTTGCTGAAAAGGTGATACAGTGTGTGTTGATGAAACGGAACGCTGGTCATGAATTTGGTCTTTACAAAAGGTTAAACAGAGTAAATGCACACACACACACACGCACACACACACCTTGCTGCTAAAATATGGCCAAAGACATTAATAGAGCAGTGTATACTTTACTCTACAGTGTAACAGGAAACAGTTTAACTGTTTAATGGTAACAAGTTTGAATATGTAATTGTTAATGGGTTTAAATGAGAAGAGTTTAACGGTGTAATGGATTTTAATAGAATCTAAAAATATATCTTTTTTTTTTTTTGTGTATATTTTGAGTTTTCATTTCTGTGAAGCTGCTTCGAGACCGCGGTCGTGATTAACAGCACTGATAAAATAAACCTGAATGTAAATAATGTGTAGAGTTTAATCACGTTCAGTCAGGTTTAACAGAGTAATTAGTTTAATAGGATTAACAAAATAGGAGTTTAATAGTGTAATCAGATTTAATACAGATTAATAGTTTCTATTATATAAACACAAACACAGAACCATGATTCCTGCTTGTATAACCAGCAGCACCTAGCTGAAGGACATTTTTATAAAAAGAACAGAATGTCAACTGACGCCCACACACACACACACACACACACACACACACACACACACACACACTTCTAAAGCTCTAACAGAGGCGAGTGTTTGAAAGGTGCAGTGTTACACTGCGTTTCTGCACTTCAGCACTCGCTGTAGTGTTTAACTCTCCCATCAGTGAGTGTGTGATCCCTCAACATCAAGGGCACTTCAATCACTGCAGCATCACGGTCATCGAGGGTTAGGGTTACACAGCGTTTCTGCTATACCTTACCTAACTGTTATCTCTCCTTCTCTTCTCCTCCCTCCCTCCCACTCTCTCTTTCCCTCTACCTGTCTCTCTCTCTGTCTCACTACACATGTCTCTCCTGAGCTGCCAGTGATCCAGACCCCCTCTGTCCTCTGGACCTGTCTGACTCGTCCTGGTGTTCCTCTTCTGGTTGGAGATCTCGTCACATGGATGCCCCGTGTGGTGACTGGGGACGGTTCCACTTTACCATGAAGACGGTCCTCGGCTGATGTAGACAGCTGTTCTCTGAGGACTCGTGACTTCAGTCGCTCGATAGTTCAGGACTGGAGTTTCCTACAGTCTACCTGAGCCTCCAATAACTCCATATAGTTCATAAACACATTTCCTGTTATACTGAACCTCCAGTCTCACACAGTATGAGTGCAGATCAATCCCTGCTATTCGTTTTCACTCAGATGAGGATGGGTTCCTTGCTGACTCTGGTTCCTCTCAAGGTTTCTTCCTATTACCATCTCTGGGAGTTTTTCCTTGCCTCTGTCGCCGTCGTCCTCGGCTTGTTCATCAGGGACAGTCTTATCATTTTGATTCATACACATTCACATCTCATACAAATTTAAATAATTCTTATGATTGTGTAAAGCTGCTTCGTGACAACGTTAATTGTGAAAAGTCCTATACAAATAAAACTGAATTGAAAATGATTTGAATCTATTCACTGTGTCCTGTCTGTGCCAAACACAAACACACACACAACAGGTGGCTTTTAAGGCAGCACTTCACCCATCAAAACCACCAAATAAGTGACGGGGCTCTTCTGCTGGACGAGGCGGTTTCATAACACCCTGATTTACACGGCAGTCTGAATTTCAAGTAAATGTGTTTAAGAGGAGTTAGAGCAGTGAGAGTGGAGTGAAGAGGTAGAGTCTCTCTCTCACGCGCACGCACACACACATACACACGCACGCACACACACGCACGCACGCGCACACGCACGCACACGCGCACGCACACGCGCACACATATATACACACGCACACGCACATGACAGACTGACAGATAAGAAACAAACAGATATAAGATAAAAAGTCAGACAGACAGACAGTCACTAGTCTGACAGACAGGCCGATAAAAAGATACACAGGCAGACAGATCCACCAGACAGAAAGACAGGCCGACACAGATAGATGAGATTAGCAGAGAGACAGATAGACACAATGACACATAAATAGACAGAAAGACAGACAGGTCCACAGGACAACTGACAGACAGATGAGAAGCAGACAGATGCAGAGGAAAACTCACAGACAGACAGACAGACAGACAGACAGACAGATCCACACAGAAACTCTCAAACAGACAGACGAATGAGAAATAGACACAACCAGAGAGAAACTCAGACAGCTCGAGTCAGAGAGAAACTTACAGACAGACAGATTCAGAGAGAAACTCACAGACAGACAGATTCAGAGAGAAACTTACAGACAGAGAACGAGAAAAGAGAAAAAGATGCAGACAGCTTGGGAGAAAAAGTCACAGAGAAACTGAGAGTCGAGACAGAGTCAGACATTTAGATAAATAATATAAAGAGTCTACAAAAAGACAGACTAAAGGACAAATCAGAGAAAAAAAAAATAAACCAGACAAAAGAGTGGATAAATCAACTACAGAAGTATAATAAAACCTCTCAGCTCGTACTGGTTCAGTTCTGCTTTTCTTCGTCCATCAAGTGTAAAGACGTCACACCAACGTGAACGTAACTATGCACTGACACACACCGACAGTAACGATACAAACGAACCCTTAATTAAACGCTCCTGAGGTTCAGTCCAGTGTAAAATGCTCTGAGAACACTGTAGACACTCTGATCAATTATCAGCAAGATATAAATATCTTATGAATCAGAATTCAGGTCCGGACTTCACAAAGTTTTTCTTAAGCAATGAACCAGAGGAGTTTTCTGATGCATTAGTACAGAACGAATGCAGCTCGAGGCACTCTGAGCTTTTTTTTTTTTCCTTGGCTAGAAAACACATTAATCCTGCTAATGACTTTGGGGGGAAAAGCAGAAAGTAAATCAGAGCTAAAGGAGATCGTATCATTCATCAGACACACAGGTGAAACAGGCTGCTATTAAACTGATATCACCCAGCGCTGATGCGTACAATTACAACGGAATTTACAGAAAAATGATGAAGACATCAGAAATTGTTTTTTTGTGAAATTGTGCTTCTGCTATGCGTCAGTCCTAAAAACCGATCTCACAAACCTGTAGTCTAAAACCACTTTATCTAATACGGATCATCTGTAAATAATCAACACCACAGGAGATGGTTAGATATTAGAGAATAACACGTCTGAAGCGCTTACTTTCTCATAACAAATTATATAAGCTTGTTTTAATACATCAGCGTTTCTATAGCAACAGCTCCATCACTGGGACGTCTGTGAGGACTAATGTGTTTATGTTGCATTGAAGGAAAGAGTCTCCAGTGCCAGTTCATTGTAAAAGGTGTAACTTTCCTTACAGAAAAGTTAAAATTTTGTTCAAGCTGCTTGTTTTTGTCTTAAGAGAGAAAAAAAGAAACACTGATGAGAGAGTGACTGCACTGCAGAACGAGACGTCCAGAGGACAGAGATGGACCAGATCGACTTCCACTTAAACACCGAACCCTTAACCCAGAAGACGCTCTGTAGCACAGGAACAAACAAGCAAACAGAGATGTCTTCAACTCCCTGGACATTTGGTTCAGTTTTACTCAGGTTTACTCAGGACTGGGTCAGATCTGACTCCGCCCCCTGGACCTTTGATTAAACACGGTGTAGGTAAGAGTAGCTGGATCACCTCAGACCCCACCCTCTGGTTAAATTCTATTCATGTAGGAGGAACTAGATCAAGTCCAACTCAAACGCCTGGACTTTTGGTTTATTTCTATCCATGTAGAAAACGCTGGAACTCATTCCAGGTAGAAAAGCCTGGAATAAATTCGACTCCGCCCCATGACTTTTGGTTTATTTCTATCCAAGGAGAAAATGCTTGGTCAGATTTGATCAAGCATTTTCTCCTTGGTTTAAAGGTCCAGGAGTTTGAGTTGGACTTGATCTAGTTCCTCCTACCTGGACCTTTAAACCATTAACTCTATCCAGGTAGAAAATGCTGAATAAAATCTGACCCCACCCTCTGGTTTAACGCTGTCTAGCTAGGTCGGCATTAGAGATAAACCAAAGATACAGGAGGAGTTGGGGTTGGACTTGATCTGGACCTTTGGTTTAGCTCTATGCAGGTAGAAAATGCTGACCCGACCCGACCCTCATGATCTTTTGAATTAGATATTTGTCTTTGCTCAGGTGGGCGGAGCTGGATCAGATCGGACTCCACCTCCTGAACAAGGGCTGCCCGACAAACGCAGGCTGATCCTAAACCAGCATTTACGATTTATTAGTGTGATTAGACTGTATCGGTACATTACATCAGATGTGTCTAGACGTCTGAGCCAATCAGGATTCGGCCACAGTCAAAAGTATTAATGTTTAAACACAAACATGTTGGTTTACTGTTAGTTTTCCCTAATGTTTTTGTATACAACTTTCTGTTAAACAGTTTAACTGATTGTATATCGTTATAAAGGAAACCTTAAGCAGTAATAATCCTTAATGTTCATTAAGCAACTTCAGTCCCAGAGTAATCAAACTGGTGAAACCTAGGAGGAAATAACCACCTTGAAGTATCACACCAAGGATTTATTAAACCATTACATAACCTTCCTTAAAGTACAAATCAATGAAGTTAAATTAAGAAAAAAATAAATTCTTCAGGCCTACCTGATTTCCAAACAGGTTGAATCCGTTGATGGCCTCGAGCGCTGCTTTGGCGAGTCCCACAGAACTACAAAGGAAAGCCAAGGACAGATCAGCGGTGTGATCGATTTCAGACGTTACCCTTTCTAGTTAAGAAAAGAACATCCGCTATTTCTGAGCACTTAGAGAGAGAAAGAGCATCTTTTGTTCTGGATATCAATATCCATAACTGCTGTGACCCGCAGTCGCCTTCTTTTCAAGTTAAACAAAGCAAATATCTTCTGCCATTTTAGCTTTGTCTCTGCTGACCTAAGCACTGACGAGGCCAGGCGTAATGCTCCATCCAGCGGTGGTGAGAAAGTGTTGAAGCGCGCTAAGTGGTGTAAAATCAATGTACCACTGAATGAACAGAGAGGTGATTCTGGATTCAGAAGAACAGTGAAGAAGCAGTCAGGTCCACCCTGGTCATTTAGTACAGCAATCGAGCATGAGAGTTCCCAAAGTGCTATCGATTAGCAAACAGGCATAAATAAATGGAGAGGTACGGCTGAAAATGTTACTCTGACAGTAAGAAAGAAAATCTTTATACAGCTATAACTGAGAAGAACTGAAACCTTTATTGTTCTGACTTTTAATAATAAAATACAAACTAAATAAAATATATATTTAAAAAATATATATATAGTACTGTACAAAAGCCTTGACGCCCCTCATTCCTTCATATTTTGCTTCCAAATCTCCAGACTTCTCATGTATTTTTTTGTGATGTAATCTTGAAGAATAGTTCTCCAGGCTTCCTGAAAGTCTCTTGTTATGTTCACTCCAGTCCCTGTACCTGAGCAGTTTCAGAGAAATGTCTTTGTTAAGGCTCACAGTGACCTATGAAACATTCAAGCATAAAAAACTTAAGGCCTGACCCAGTGAGAAACAGATGCAGATGATGACCGATGATCAGGCCGGTGATTAGTTTACTGCTGATGCTGAGTGGTTGGAACAGACGAGAGGGGAAATGAGGTCGCTGCTAAGGCTGTTACATGAAAAAGACAGTTTTTAAATTGTATCTTTAATCAAACATTTGTACCCATTTCTTTCTAACTTTTTTCTAACCATGACTGGGACCTTAAGTAAACTAGTCAAATCAATAATAGTATAATTTTGCTACAATGTAATTTCACCTAACTCAGTAATAACGTAACTTTACCTATTTCAGTAATTATGTAACTTCAGCTACTTTAGTATTAATGTAACTTTAGATCCCCAAGTAATAACAAACTTTAGGTTCCTCTGGTATATCTAACTTTACCTACCTCAGTAACAACATAACTTTAGATACCTCTATAATATAAACTCTGTAATAATGTAACTTTAGACACCTTGGTAATAACTAACTTTAGCAATAATTAAACTTTAGCTAAATTATGAGTGACAGGATGGTAGTTACCTTACCAACCATTTTACAGTTCAATATTTGTAGACATTTCTTCAACCTATATGCATAATTTGCTAACATTTTAAACTAATCATTTAAGTAAATTTATTTTATGCATATTTTAAAATGTCAAAAAAAAAAACATGCACTTTTAAAAATTTTTCTAAAAACAATAGAAGACTGAAACATTGACTAGCCGTTGATCAGCTGCTTTTTAAGCTTGTAGTTCAAATTTAACATCTACGGTTGAAACGGTTTTAAAGCCTCACTGATAATTCAGCTTTTAAGTGTCACCCTTTTGTGCTGCAGATGTTTTAGCACAATTTCTTTCCAATTTTTTATCTTTTCTGCTTCACTATGGCATTAGTCCATCCCCCGCCCCCACCCCGGAGAGTAAAGATGACATAAGTGCTCATAAGTGCCCGAGTCTCTGCCAACAAACTTGGTCCAACTCCAGCTCTATGATCTGGAACCAAGAACCGGTACCATCAGGGGACTGAGTGTTCACATGCAGATAAATATATTAAAGACTCCCTCTCTGTAAAACTTGGGATGCTGGATACTGAAAAAAATCACGGGAGTCACATTAATTTAGCAATTAATTAGCTGCTAATTTAAAGTAAATTAATGACTGTAAATGAAAGAGCTCAGGGTGCGATGCGAATGAAAAGCCCAGTGTGTCATGCCGAGTTAGAATTCCCCTTGTGTTGCGTTTTCTTGGCTGGAGGTGGAGCTGCTGAAAGCCTCTGGGCTTTCACTCAGGGAAATCTGGCACGACGTCGGCGTAAGCACAAAGTGATGACTCACGAAGCAGAGAAATGACGTCCATTTGCTTTGTTCGGGTCTCCAGTGTGATGATTTAAGAAGTGTGCGGAAGCATTTATCACCTTCCCTGCGCTGGATCTCTGCCCGAACAGAAACGCTCGCTCCCTGGCGCTGCTTCTCCCACCTGCTGTCTGCCCCGACGCGCGGCTCCGGTCGTTCATCATGCTCGGATTAGACGGGTTTGTGCTGATGTGCACACAATACGAAACCTGCTGCAAAACTCTCAAAAGGATGCAGGGCTTTTAAAAACCATGAGCTTTCTCTTTAAAAAGAGAGAAAACGTACAGTGTAGTGTGCGTACTGCATAATGTTCCGTGTCCTTTATTAGTTCTCCAATTAGCATAATATTTAAACACGGAAAGAAGTAATGAATTAGTTTTTATATAATTTAAAATAATGAGGTGACTACAGCACACATTTACTCAAGCTTAAAAGATTACAAACATCATTTTCTACAATAATTACTGCATGCTTAAATTACAAGTTCAGGTTTATATTTAAATTTCAATAATATATTTATGGGAGATTTATAAAGACTGCAAATAGAACATGAGGATTTCTTACCTTCCTTTCTTCGAGTGTGTGCTCTTTTTAAATTCACCATCTGATTTACTTATGATGTTTTAAATTGTAAAACTAAATTTGATAAGAAATCCTTTTTTTTAATTTGTAACATAAACTCCAACTTGCACAGTGTTTAACATTTATTAGATTTTTATGATCAAACTACTTAAGTACATAGTATAAATGTTAAATAATAATAATGTGTTATTATTCATAAATAATTAATAATATCATTAATAATAAAAAATTATATAAACATACTAAAATATATACCAATGTTTTCTTTAAAAAATTATAAATTGTGAGGGGTAAAATAAATGTTATAATAACGGTCCAATTAAAATGTAAATGGTTTGTTTACACGTTCAAAAATTCATTCTAGATGTTTCTGCATCCTGAACACAGCACAGGTACGTCCGCATAGGCATATAGCTCAGAATGTGTGTGTTATATAAAGCATACAGGAGACGGACAGATGGACAGACAGACAGGGTGACAGAAAGATTAATATAGACAGATGTATAAATACAAAGACAGAACGGTAGATAAACACTGCTAGACAACAGACAGACAGACAACAGACAGACAGACAAGGTGGAAGATATAAGATAAATAGACTGACATAATCACACAGACAGACAGATCAGTAAACAGACAGATATAAAGAAAGAGGTAGCAATAGAAAGACAGCTGGATAGACATGGAGGCAGACTGACAAGACAGACGTACAGATAAATACAAGACAGAACGGTAGATAAATAGACTGATGGATGGACAGACAGACATGCTGGCAGATAGCTAGACAGAGACAGATAGACAGACAGATAGACAGACAGACAAACAAACAATTTGTCTGGCAGACAGACAGAGAAACAAAAAGAAAGAAAGATAGCAGACAGATAAAAGATATTTCAGTTTTTAGTGAAATTTATGAACATTTATGAGCATATCTCTCTTATTGTATATCTCTTATTGGATATCTACAGAATATATGTGTAATTTAACATGACTGAAGTGTCCTCACTGTCTGAGCAGGCGAATGAAAGTCAGCGATGTTTCAGGTTGTTATCTCGTGCTAGTGTTATAAATGAGTTAAAAGTGTTACTGGGCCGTGGCGTGGTGACTTGAGCTGACAGACATGAGGTGTGTGTGTGTGTGTGTGTGTGTGTGTGTCTTACCTGGAGTGCAGCTCTGTGCTGCCGTTGTTGTATTTACTTCCTCTCTCCCACATGCCGAAATCTGGGACGCGGTACGCTCGCTCTACACAAAACACTAGGTTCTGGATGAAAGCCACCTACACACACACACACACACACACACACACATTTAGATTACACACTTTATAAATCGCTCCTGTTCCCTGTGTGCTCTCAGTTTCCACATGTTCTTGACATTGTGTTTTTTTTTAACCTTGTTAATCGTGTATGGAAAATTCCTGGGAGGCCGGCGTTTCAGACGCTCGATCACGGCTCCGGCGTACTGAGAAATCTTTCTACCTTGATGGTGTCCAAGCACTGGTGCAACACTGGGATAAGTGCATGAGTGCAGCAGGGGGTTCAAAAGTCCCGTTTTGACTTGAACGCCCCTTGTTGTTAGCTAGACGATCGGAGCCGTAGCTAGGTTAGTGTTGCTATGGTTACAGCTTTTTCCTCCTGCAGTAATCCCTGTCCTGTGTCTTTTGTTATAAGCTCAGTGTTTCTGTGGTGAACTCTCCGTCCTGGTGCGTAAATAACGACCTACAGACCAGCGTCGCTTCACGGCACCAATTTATCACACGTGTCTGTGCGTGTGTGTGAGAGAGAGAGAGAGGGAGAGAGATGGCGGTGAGTTCAGTGCAGCGCAGGAGCGTTCGTACATCGCGGTGTTAAAAATCGAGGCCACGGGAAACACGCTGCGGGAAGAATGATGAGTTCGGAGCGTGTAAATGTGGAAGTGTGTAATCACCGGGGAGTGAACCGAGTGACGAGGGCTTTAATTTAACAGGAGGAAAGCGGCGAGGCCCTCGAGCACGCCGAAATGGGACAGGCGACAAGAGAAAGGAGGAGAAAGCGAGGAGATTTCTATTTTTGGGATAAAATAAAAGTGATTCATGCGGAGAGCTTGACAGCGGGATAAACAAACAACGGCGGCCCCGGAAGGATCATTCGATTTCCTCGCTTCTGTCTCCGCGCGCAAAAAAAGAAAGAAACAAACAAAAAAAAAACCCTCACATTCTTATTTTCTGTATTTATTAATTGTGATTCTTCAGATTGGACAGGACGTTGTGTTCATTTCATTTTCTTCAGCAGGAGCTCTAATACGTCATCGTTTCCATGGTGACGGCTCATTAGCATGTGGAACGTAGTAAGTCGAACTGAGGGGGTTTACGCGAACACGACAACCTAAATCATGAATAAATACAGAAAGAAAGGAAAAGGAAAGAAAAGTAAAAAACTTGAACAGGAAGTACAGGAAGGTTTCTGGTTTTTCACATCGCTCAGAGTGTGTCTTAGGGCTTTAAGGAAAAGCTGTACTGTAAAGTTGTGATCACACACACACACACACACACACACACACACACAGAGACAGTTAATGTGTGAAGTCTTCGACAAAAATATTATAACGCGTTTGAGAAAAAGAGCGGGAACTCCTGCGCAGGAACGACTTCCTCCGTCCTGTCTCTCTCTCTCTCTCTCTCTCTCACTCAGTCTCTCTCTCACACTCAGTCTCTCTCCTTCGCTCTGTCCTTCATTAATAAAAGGCCGAATTGTCTCTGTGATTTTGCTTTTTTAAATCACATTACGCTGCTCGGTGGGCGCTGTTTAAACATGCCTGTTAAAACCCTGAGCCGCTAATGGAACAGAAATCCTATAAAAACTCTTCAGGTGATGTGTTTGGAGGAGTTAGGAAGGTGTGTGTGTGTGTGTGTGTGTGTGTGAGTGTGTGAGAGAGAGATTGAGACAGAGGTATACCCCAAAGCGAATCCCATGTGAACATTAGTATAAATATTTAATACAGAAGTCCAGCTTATTGAAATGTCTTTATTTATTTATTCTTCATCTGTATTTGTTTACTGCTGTGTTTAATTTAATATTAATCAAATTAAATAATTAACTATGTCTTTTTATAGTAATCATAAATATTGTCATTTGTTTCCTTACGTTAATTTACTTTAAAAGTTTAATTTAAAAGTCGATAACCATCAATATTTGAGCTTATTAAAGTGAGATCAAAATATATAAAAGATGAGAAATATAGGGAGAGTGACCGAGGGCGTGAGGGAGCGAGAGTGAGGGCGCGAGGGAGAGGGCGCGTGGCCTCTTGGCAGCACATCAGATTTCTCTGGCATCGCTCGACTTCCCGCTGACACGGTGTTACACACGTTACAGCATCTAACAAAGTGTGTCAGAGCGTATCTGTGCCCGAGTACACACACACACACACACACACACACACAGTACAGTGCTGTACCTCATCAGTGTTGTAGATGATCTGTAGACCAGAACAAATCATTTCCACCAGGTAGAGCAGGAAGAGAGACACGGCATCGATCTGAGGACAGAGAGACAGAGTGAGAGAGAGACAGAGAGAGTGAGAGAGAGAGAGACAGACGGGGTGAGAGAGAGACAGAGAGAGTGAGAGAGAGAGTGAGAGAGAGACAGACAGAGTGAGAGAGAGAGTGAGAGAGAGACAGAGAGAGTGAGAGAGAGAGACAGAGACAAAGACAGAGAGAGACAGAGAGAGAGAGAGACAGAGAGAGAGAGAGACAGAGAGAGAGAGACAGAGACAAAGACAGAGAGAGACAGAGACAGAGAGAGAGACAGAGAGAGAGAGACAGAGAGAGAGAGCATGAGGTCAGAGCAAAAATGATGAAAGAAAGAAATTAAAAATTTTCTTTAATTAGTTCATTTAGTTTCATTTCAATAGATTCTTTAATTAATTGAAACATTTCTTTCATTTCCTTCTTTATACAGCTAGTGTCTTTCTTTCATTTAGACAGGCCACTTCTTTTTTTCCCCAGCCATATTTGTAAAGGAAAGTATTTTATAGATTTTTAAGGTTAATATGTTCTTTCTTTTAATAGTTTCTCTCTCTATCCTTCTTTAAGTTAATCTTTATTATTAATTTCCGTAAACCTACATAACTACATAAGTAGTCACTTTGTCAGTTTCTGTCTACACAATATTTAGTCACTTAATTTTCTTCTTCAACTTGTTGCTTGGTTTATTTTTAACTTTTTAAAAGTAAAATTCTTAATTTTTCCACAACCAAATTCTGTCTTTATTCAATAGTTTTTTTGTTGATTGCTGTCTTTTAACAGCTACTTTATTTCTCTTTTCTCTTCTCTCCCTCTTCTTCTCAGTTCCCTTATTTTCTTTATTTTTTGTTGCTTGTTTCTTTCTTTCTGTTAAGTTTTTTTCCCTATGAGTATGACTTTCCTTCTTGCTTCATGTTGCAGAATAACAACAGAGGAACGTTACAAAGAAATCAGATCATTATTGACTTATTAATATTTATAGACTCGACTCTTAAATGCAGTTTTTACTGATAAAAGTCAAAAACAAGTTTTATTTATTTACTTATTTATTTATTTGTTTTTAACAGCCTTGTATTTACATTTTTATCCCAGTCTGAAAGTATCGGTATAAACAGAGGATGAAGTTAAAGTTAAAGGTTATGACTTAAATTACAGTGAAGAAATAGTTACCATGTGGCACTGAAACATAATTGTGTAAAAATATTATATTACATTTTTTATTTCACTCCAATAATAAAATAAAATAAAAAAACTTTTAAAGTTTACTGGAATAAAATGTAATTATTATAACAAAAGATAAGCAGAATTCCTTTCCACATCAGGACTGTTATGAGGAAAAATGCAGACAGCTCTCAGCTCAGTGATCTGCTTGATAATTAAGTTTTTTAATATCTGACTTTTATACAAACACAAAAGGACCGAATGGACACCAGAACAAGTTTCATTATGTGCTTATGGCCTTGGGTTACGGCCTTGGCCTTGCAGCTTTATTATTCCTCAGATCAGTCAGCAGCACAAACCTTATTTAGCTGGAATAAGGTTACGGCCCACGGCGAGGCTCTCCATATCCTCTCTATTCTTCTGCTGGTGTTCCTTATATTGTATTTTTAAAAAGAAACGCACATCTCATGCTTTTAATATCCATATATGATATTAAATATTCAACACACTCTGTGTGAAAATGACATCAGTGTGATGTTCGAGATGTCTTTCACGCTCAGATTCTCAATGTTAACTCTCCTTCTCTCTAAATCCCTGACCTTTGTAAGGTTTAAAAGCTACGTAAAAATAAATAAAATATAAAAGCTAATCTATAATATATAACGAGACAGAGGGTCTCGAGGTGAGTCATTAGCATCATCCTCATGCCGCGACCTTTCCGCTAATCACTCTCCGAGTAAACGTCCGGAGCAAAGCCCCGCTCTGGGAGTGAAGCGGGAAGTAATTGAGAGCGTGATGAATGTAGGGATGTGAGTGGAGTGTGCTGAGTGAAGAGAGGACGAGGAGAAGAGCGAGTACCTGCAGGTGACTGTACTGTTTGTAGGAGTAAATCTCATCTCCTGTATGAACGTTGAACACGGAGTGGAGACATGTGTACGGGTTCGGGTCCTGTTTAAAATTCTCCACCTGAGAGAAAGAGCAAAAACATAAAAAAAAAAAAAGAGAGAGAGAGAGAGAGAGTCAGTTTCTCCTTCATCTGTTTTATTGGTAATAAAACATAAGTTAAGAGCAGGTGTCGCAGTCCAAGAGTCATCTCATCACTTCGTCCTAACCATCTTTTCAGAAACACTGTCGACCCACGTGTCACCGTCCTAAAATCTTGTTCGACACACAACATCAACATTCGCAGATTCCTCACTGCATCCTCAACGTCCCAATTCACCAAATCACCAACTGTCTCAAATGTGGCGTCATTTGAAATCCTTTTTCATCCCAACCATGTGATTGTTCTGCATACATTACCCACCCTCCAAACACGTCATCACTTGACATCGCCGTCCTAACCCTGCCGTCCCAAACGCATCACCATCCTAAACAAGTGTTACTCTCAAACATGACATTCTACACTCGACATTGACCCTAAGTCAAGGTCATACCAAACATATCAAAATTTAATTGAATTAAATGAACATCATAAATTCATTATCGTTGCCCTAAATGCATCGGTGTCGTCCCAAGAACATCATCAAAAACTCATTATAATAGTCCAACACCCTGTCGTCTCAAACCCATTATCATACTAAACTCATTGCTGTGATCTGAAAGCCAACGTCATCCAGAGTGCAGCTTCAACAGAAAAGTAGTTGTGGCTCAAACAGTTAAGTCTCTGGGTTACTGATCGGAAGGTTGTTGGTTCGAACCCCAGTACTGCGGAGCTGCCACTGTTGAGCCCTTGAGCATGGCTCTTAACCGTATCTGCTCCAGGGTTGCTGTATCCTATCTGACCCTGCACTCTGACCCAGTTTCGTATCTGGGGCATTTATGATTAAAAGGTGCAGGCTATTTGTTGGTACCTTGTATAATGAAGACTACAGAAGGGACTGAGCTTTTTCTTACAAAGCCCCGCATAGTTATGGAACTGCCTCCTTAAACAGGATTTTGGATTCAGAAGGAGTCTCAGTGTTTAAGTCTAGGGTGAAAACATTTGTTTAATGGATTTGTTGTTATGTAAAGGTGCAGATCTGGGGGACTTGTGTGTGAGGCATGGAGAGGCATGGGTGAACTGGTATGTTTTTGAAGCTGTCTTCCCCACTTATTTACATTTATGTATTTGGCAAACGCCCCCTTATCCAGAGCGTCACAAGTTTGTTGATAGTGAAGAAGTCATACCATTTGGTTATAAATAACACTCAGAAAAATTCAACAAAACAGACACTTGATTTTTAAACTATAATAGATTTCCAGTTTGCATAATTTAACTCTTTGACTTCATACCATGCAGATAAGAAAGGGAATGATTTATAATCTTGTGTCACCCAGATGAGTTTAATTCTGAGTCTGGTTCTTCCTCATGTCCTCTCAGGGAGAATTTATACATTTCTATAAAGCTGTTTTGTAAAAAAAAAAAAAACTAAAAAAATATAATAATCTAGTTTTAAAACACTGTACACACAAAACTAACAGAATATAATTGAATTCAATCCTCATCATTGATGATTCAGTCTTGGGGTCAAACATGATACACCATTCTGGAGCTGATTACGCGATACACAAACAAAACACATATTCAATTTGCTGTTTTGACACTTGTACTCCCTAGCTAACAACTTCCATCCATTTAACAACAAACACAAGCTTAATCGCTGACATTATCATAGAAAGAAAAAGGGAAATTAAATGGATAGAGTGAGCCGAGAGTGCTAAGTGCTGTATTATAAATCCAGTTCCTCTTCATACAGACTTGTTCATATCGAGTGTGTTGATGCGTTTCTACAGACCGTGTGATAAAATATATAATTTATTTCTGAATGTACCGCCTGCACAAACCATCAAGGCTGTATTATATTCCCAAAGACAGATGATACCTTGTTTAAGAGATGTAATTTGACAACATGATATTAACTGCATACCACCGTACTCCCTCTGGATTGTTCACTCAGACAGAAATTCTACAGATCCTACAGAAAATTCCTTCCTGCACCATGACAGCTGCTTACACTGCACATATATATTTATAGCCGGCGCAGTCTTGCTGCTTAAACCTCAGTTAGACATTCCGGACTCGTACAGACGTCTCGCCGTGAAGCGTCTCACCTACGAGATCTTTAAGCGATCGAGACAGACGTGGACAAAAAAAGCCGCGCACACTGCAGATCTGTCACTTCACTGGTTAAAGTGTATTAATCAGCAAAGAAAGCAATCTGTAAAGACAGGATCTGACACTGCATGTTATTAATTATTGTTCAGGAATCTCTCAGCAGGAATAACGAGAGTATTAGTACAAAGAACAGATTTACCAAAAAGCCGGGAGGATTTCTTTGAAAGGGTGAAAGTGCTTGCTTAGGGTTTTATTCAAGCCAAAGATTTTAAGACAGAATAAAGAAGGGCTTGTTTCCGCACATCATAAAGAAAACAAAACCTATGAAAAGAACACATGGTTTCATATTGAAATTCATATAACAAAGTGAATAACAGCACAAACAGTACTGATATTAATTTCAGTGACACGTGACTCAAGCTCTGGATACATATGTACAGTCTATTTGTTTACAGTACATATAATATTGACATGCTGCTTTTAAAACTTTTGTTCTATGCCTATATTTATTTTTGAGGCATTCATTGTGTACAGTAAAGGAAGAAATTAATTGTACAGGGAAATAGCTCTGTGTAGATTCCACTATGTAATGTACGACTTTACGGTTTTGTAGTGAATTAATAACCTTTAAAAAACATTTAAACGTGAAGATCATTAAGAACCAAGCGCAGGGTGGGGGGGGGGGGGGGTCTCTGTGTTGGTCAGAGTAAACAGGGCGTGGCCTCTGTGCATCAATCTGAGTCAAGGAGGTGCAGGGCCTTTGTGCTTCAGTCCCACTAAAGAAAGTGTGGCCTCAGTGAATCTGGTTAATAAAGGAGGCGTGCCCTCAGTGTGTCAGTCTCATGGAAGGCGTGGCCTCAGGGTGTCCGTCTGAGCGAAGGAGGTGTGGCCTCAGTGTGTCAGTCTCAGTGGAGGAGTTTGTGATTCTCTAAAAGTTACTCTTAATGATGATGACATTGAAATAACCTTCATTCATAATGTTACACATCTTAATGAGATTTTATACTGCATAAGCCTGTTAACGTGTGTGTGTAAATGCTCCTCCATTAAAATGAACAGCTCTGCGCGTGTGATTGTAAAGGACGTTTTTTTGTTTCGAGTTTCTGTTTTCGCCGGTTTGTCCCGTATCCACCTGCAGCCCGGATGTTCTGGTGATTAACGGCGTTAGCTGCATTAGCAATGCACTGAAAGCTGGCATGTTTTTGGAGAGCGGAGGAGACAGACGCTAATGGAGCACCTCACTGTGCAATTAGGTGCATAAACACTGCTCTCTAATTAAGACGTGATAAAGCTTTCTCCTGAATTAGAGGTCAGGAGTAAATGAAACGAAACAATATTCAAGATGTGATTACACTCAGCCCTCTCCGTCCGTGTGTGTGTGTGTGTGTGTGTGTGTGTGTGTGTGTGTGTGTGTGTGTGTGTGTGTGTGTGTGTGTGGTGAACTGCCTGAGGATCATTGATCATCAAGACGTGCTGCATGCACTACGTTAGCAGTTTTCTGTAAAATAATTTAAAAAGTAGAACATCATTAATACAGCAGTAAAGGACACATCCAGAGGCACGACGTCATCCTTAACCTGAAGACTTCAAGCTAACTGTGCTAGCACTCAGCTAACTGTGTACAGGGTCGAAAAAAATAATCAAAAACAACATACTAAACAAATGAGTGTTTTTTTCTAGTGGACATTTGTCCTGTGATGTAGTTTAATCATTTTACTGCACTTTCCAACAAACTGCCCCAAAACTGCAGCAGCGACTCCTCCTCTGATCTGATTGGTCACTAAACTTCCAGAGTCAGTAAATGACTTCTCTCAGTTAAACAGAGCACAGAGATAATAACGATGCAACACCACACACAGCTACACACTCAGGAACACACTTGGACACACTGCTGCACACATGGGGACAGAGATACACTCAGACACACACTCACCTTGTCTGCCTGGCGCATGTAGCAGTAGAGAATCCCACGCATGCATTTAATGGCAGAATGTTCCAGCTCGTGTGTGCGGCCCATGTCATCATCGATGCGTCTGTACAACACCACACACACACACACACACACACACACACACACACACACACAGGTCAGAAGTACGTGGACACTTGTGTCCGATTGTCTCATTTCGGAGAGTTAAATGAGATCGGTGTAAACGTGAGAAACTTTTACATATATGTTAGAGTATGTGGTATGGGCCGTGCTTGACACGTGACGCATCTCGCTAGCTGTGTTCTAGCCACGCCTCCTCACAAGCACACACTGAGGCGGCTCAGCACCGGGCTCCAGACTTTACCGAACGCCATGCGAGGGGCCATGTCGGGGTTCGGCTTAGTGACTCAACAGCGCCATCTACGTGTGACAGTGTCAAGTGTGTGTGTGTGTGTGTGTGTGTGTGTGTGTATTAGAACTGATTTATATTCCATAAACACCTTCTCATTGAACATCTGTTTCTTCTCCTTTGTTAAATATTAGCACTTTATCCTACAGTCGGAGTGTGTAATCGTCCTGACGTGTGCGGCGCAGGATTCGGCTCACCCCACTCGGCCAGGTGTTTACACATCTGCTCCAGCAAATTACTGCGACTCGACACGAGCGCCGGCCGCTCAGCTGCTCACGTTACGCCTGTTTAGCTGTTTATATGGCCGCTAATCACACATTATTCTCCTCGACACGCCGTAATAACATTTCAATCAAGCGCGTTGCGTCCCAGCTTACTGCGCGAGAGTGAAAGCTCTTCACACTGACCACAGGGTTAAATACTGACATAACGCAACACACGCACGCATACATGGATCAATAAAATCACTCAATTATTACTGTATGATTATTACTGTTATTGTTAACTTAAAGACAGATTATTTAAAGCCTGGAACAAAGATTTATCTATAGTTTTACTCATTAAAATTTTAATAAGGTTCCTGCACAGCACAGTGGTGTTTAGATTTATAATAAAACAGTATACTTAAAGAAATCAAACATTCTGACAAGAACCTTATTCAGAAAAACTCTAATATAATACAAACAGAATTTGCATGTATGCACTTATTTGTTTCTTCATTTAAATATTTCTCATTGAAAGTTCCTTTATTTATTTTTTAAGAAATAAAATTAGAAATTAAAGAATTTGATGGTAATTCTGACAAGCGCGCCTTCTAATTCTATTATTTATTTGGCTTTATTTTATTAATTTATTTATTCATTTATCAATCACTTGTAAACTAATCAATGTAAAGCTGACAGATGTTCATACTTACTTCTGTTTTCTACACTTTTCATTATTGTTGCTTTATTTTTTCCTTTTCTTTTATTTCTTCATCATCATTCATTTTTACGATCTTATTTTGCTCAGCTTTATTTTTTCCTTTCCTTCTATATTTCCCTTCAGGTTTTCCTTTAAATTATTTGTGTTGTTCATCTTCATCATTTTTAGCTTTTTTCTTTCTTACTTTTTGCTTCGTCACTTTTTATTGATTATCTCTGAACTTTTTATTGTTACAGTCCTGAAGTTAAAGAAGCAGAATCTGAAAAATGACTGAACACAAGCACGAGTACTTAAAGTGTGTACAGTGTGAGTGTGTGTGTGAGGGCGTGTGGGGGTTGTATGGGGGTTGTATGGGGGTGTTTGAAGGTGTGGGGGTGTGAGAGGGTGTGTGTGAGGGTGCATGAGGGTGTGTGTGAGGGTGCATGAGGGTGTGTGTGAGGGTGTGTGTGAGGGTGTGCGTGAGGGTGTGTATGAGGGTGTGTATGAGGGTGTGTATGAGGGTGTGTATGAGGGTGTGTGGGAGTGCATGAGGGTGTGTGTGTGGGTGTATGAGGGTGTGTGTGTGGGTGGGTGCGGGTGTATGAGGGTGTATGGGGGTGTATGAAGGTGTGAGGGTGTATGAAGGGTGTGTGTGGAAGTGTGTGAGGGTGTGTGGAAGTGTGTGTGGGTGTATGAGGGTGTGTGTGAGGCTGGGTGCGGGTGTATGAGGGTGTATGAAGGTGTGGGGATATATGAAGGGTGTGTGTGGAAGTGTGTGTGGGTGTATGAGGGTGTGTGTGTGGGTGTATGAGGGTGTGTGTGTGGGTGTATGAGGGTGTGTGTGTGGG
>JAQQZT010000023.1:2032291-2046189 GCA_030068275.1 Clarias platycephalus
TTTTTAAATTATTTATACTTTATTACTTTCCTATTCCCCTTTTTCTCTTTTTTTCTCTCTTTTATTATTAAAACTTTTTCTTTTCTCACTTTTTTCTTCAGCCTTTCTTTTTAGTTTTGCCTTGTTTTTACATTTTTTGTATCTTCTTTTTTCTTCTTTTCTCTTATTTAATCTGACTTTCTTGTTTCTTTTTTCCCCCCTTTCTTTTTCTCTTTATTATTCATTTCTTCTTTTTCTTTCTTTTACCTTATTATTCTTTTTTTCTTCTCTACTTGTTTCGTGTTTCTTTTTGTAATTTATTTATTTATTTATTCTTTATATTAATCTCATTGTTACCGAAGATGAACATTAATGTCATGTGCATAAATATGATACGCTGTGATTAAAAGTATGCACACCCCTGACCATCACCAGTAACACACTGGAGTTAGAGCGAGTGTGTGTGAGAGAAATAAGCGAAGAGATCAAGCGCAGTGTGATGGAGACGCTGAAACACGTGTGTAAGTTTAGCACTTAATGAATCAGACAGAGATCAGACGGCGCTGCGCTCCTGGAAGTGAGACTGCAGAGTTCAGACAGACGGAGGGGGAAATGCTGTGTCCTCATGGGAGAGAGATTTTACCTCAGTGCAGTGAGACAGGTGTGTATGTGTATATGTGTGTATATGTGTGTATATGTGTGTATATGTGTGTATATATGTGTGTGTGTGTGTGTGTGTGTGTGTGTGTATATGTGTGTGTTGTCCTAATTTATTCCTGCGCCTCACTTTGCTCTTTTAGCGACACTTTTTCCCCAGCAGTAAGAGTAACACAGAAAAGGAGGACAAGTGCAGGTTTACAGACACCCCCCCCCACCAGTTCTCCATCTCTCCCTCCCTCTCTCTCTCTCTCTCTGACCTGTTTCTCTTTGTTTCATCACTCGTTTGCTCTTTTCATCTCTCCATGTTAATATTATACTTTTATTTATGGCTCATTTTTCTTTCCAGGTTTTTCATTTTGACTCTTTCACTTTTTTGTCTTTCTTTGTTTAATTGTACCTTCATTCCTTTTCTTTCTTCTCCCTCTCTCTCTCACACACAGTTTCTCTCCTTCTTTCTCTCAACCCTGTCACTCTTTTCATGCTATTTCTAGATCACATTTCTCTTCTCCACTCTTTCCGTTGCTCCACCATCTCCATCCCTCTATTTATCTCCTTTTGGTCTCTATCTGTTTTTCTTTTTTTTTTCTTCTTTCTCCATTTCTCTCTTACTCCCTTCTTCTTGTCCTCTTTGTCCCTCTATCTCTGGCTTTGTATCCATCTCTTTTACCCTCTTTTTTTTTTTAACCTAGATTTCCTCACTCCTTGCTTTTATCACCATCTCTCTCTCTCTCTCTCTCTCTCTCTCTCTCACTCTATCACTCTCTCACTCTCATTCTGTCTCTCTCTCATTCTGTCTCTCTCTCACTCTCATTCTGTCTTTCTCTCATTCTGTCTCTCTCTCTCACTCTCATTCTGTCTCTCTCTCTCACTCTGTCTCTCTCTCTCACTCTCATTCTGTCTCTCTCTCTCACTCTCATTCTGTCTCTCATTCTGTCTCTCTCACTCTCATTCTGTCTCTCTCTCTCTCTCTCTCTCATTCTGTCTCTCTCTCTCTCTCTCTCTCTCTCTCCATCTCTCACATTTTTTATTTTATATCTTAGACTTTCTTTACTTTTCACTTTTTTCTTTTTTCTCTCTTTATATCTGTCGTGTTCTCTGTCGCTCTCTTTCTGTCTCCATCTCACACTCTTTCTCTCCTTTAACCTCCTCCACCTTTCCTGTTTTATTTTCTCTCGCTCTAGCTTCGTGTCATCTTCCTCTTATTTCTCCCACTCATTTTCTCTCTCCACTGTTTATCCTGCTCTTCTTCTTTTCTCTCTCTCTCTCTCTCTGTCTCTCTCTCTCTCTCTCTCTCCTGTTTCCTCTCAGCCTGTATCTCTATTGTATACACTACGCTTTTTATAATGTTTCTCTTTTTATTCTCCTCACACTCTAGCTCTCTCTCTCTCTCTCTTTCTCAGACCGAGACACCAGTGTGTTTTTTTTCTTTTTTCTTTTTCTCGCCGTCCTCGCTCTTTTCCAGCTTGCACAGCGTTCCACGTCTCAGCCCGGATGATAAATGGGACGCGCTCTCGTCGCACTCTCCTAATATTCCAGCCTTTTGTGCGTCAGGGAGCGAGGCCGCGCCGCTCGATTGTTGTTTCTCCGTGTTGAACCGAGGCTCGCGCTCTGAACAGCGACACTCACAGCCCCTCAAATAACTAATCGAACCCCAGGCTGATCGTCTCCATGAACACGAGCAGAGTTTACCTTTTTTATTTAGAGGCAGCTTGTAAAGTATTTGCACCCTTGGTTAAGGTGTGTGACTTGAAGCTCATGGAGATAATCTTTAATAAAGACGCCGATGATTTCAGACGAGTGAGAGAGGACTCGGTGTCCCAACACATTTAGATTTGTCCCTTTCGTCCTGGAATGTCCCAGTGTTCTCATTATCGTCGCGAGGTTATTTTTCATTCTCGTGCCCGCGGCCTGATGGACGTCCTCCTCGCGGCGTGTTGATGTGCGTAATGTGTGTATAATAACACACACTCGTAGCATTTCCAGCCGCTGAAACACCTGCAGTGTGAATCTTTGATCATGTGTAGTTTCAGATGATCGGCCGCTCCCTGCCGCCTCGTATTACACCAGCGTTTCTCCAGGCTACATTTTAATCTGATTGAATTTTTTTATTTTTTTTTATATTTTATTGTCATGAATCTGATATTTTCCCGCCAGCTCCTACAGAACCATTTTAACAAAGCCATTTGCACTCATTTGAAGGTTTTGTGCTTGACTGACTGTGTTTAATGTCGTGTTTCTCCTCCGCGCCGTCAGGATCCGGCCCTGAAATTATGGGATGTAACTGTAGCCTGTAATTAGAGATGCTGAGATGCTGACGTTCCTCTGCTGTGTGTGTTCTGTCACACACACCCTAATAATCATCTGTGTGTGCAGTACAGCAAGAGGTACATTTAGGGAACGGGATCGATGTTCACAGGCCACGCCTCCTTCATCGGGACTAAAAGCCATGCCACTTTACATAAAGTCTTTTTTACATAAAGGCCACGCCACCTTCACTGAGACTGACACATAAAGGCCACGCCTCCTTCACTGTGACTGATGAACAAAGACCACGCCTCCTTCACTGTGACTGACACATAAAGGCCACGCCTACTTCACTGTGACTGATGAACAAAGACCACACCTCCTTCACTGTGACTGATGAACAAAGGCCACGCCTCCTTCACTGTGACTGACGCATAAAGGCCACGCCTCCTTCACTGTGACTGACGCATAAAGGCCACGCCTCCTTCACTGTGACTGACGCATAAAGGCCACGCCTCCTTCACTGTGACTGACTGACGCATATAGGCCACGCCTCCTTCACTGTGACTGACGCATAAAGGCCACGCCTCCTTCACTGTGACTGACAAATGCATAAAGGCCACACCTCTTTTATTCAGATTGATGCATATAAGCTAAGCCTTTTTTACTCAGACTGACACACAAAGGCCACGCCTCCTTTGCTCAGACGCATAGAGGCCACACCTTTTTCACCCAGACTGATGCGCCCACGCACAAAGGAACTGACACGCCTTCTTTACTGGGACTGACATACAAAGGCCACACCTCCTTCACTGAGACTGACACACGAAGGCCACGCCTTACTTACTGGGACTTGACAAAAGCCACACCTCCTTCACTGAGACATACAGAGGCCACACTTCCTTTACTCAGAATAAGGCACAAAGGCCACGCCTCCTTTACTGAGACTGCCAAACAGAGGCCACACCTCCTTCACTCAGAATGATGCACAAAGGCCACGCCTCCTTCATTTAGACTGACATCCAGAGGCCACACCTCCTTCACTCAGAATGATGCACAAAGGCCACGCGTCCTTCGTTTAGACTGACATACAGAGGCCACGCCTCCTTCATTCAGACTGACACACAGTGGCCACGCCTCCTTCACATAGATTTAAACCAAGTGTCAGTCAACAAAACCCCACAAACTAACAGTAGAGAGTGCAGAGGCGTTCCCGGTGCATTGTGGGAAACGGAATCCGTCTGTCGGGAGTGTGAAGGTGCTGCGCGCCGTCGCTCACGGAGTCGAGAGCGTGAAATTAATCACAGCCCTAATCATGGAATATATTAATATATAACTAGGGTATATTTAATCAAATTAATTAGCAGAGTCGGAGCTGTCGTCACGTCCCTCTCTGTCACTCTACATTATGTTCTCAGACACTCCTGATCTCACACACACAGTTTTAAATGTGAGATTTTTGTTTGCTTCGAGTTGCTAACCGAGTCTCATTTTCCTCATGAGTGTAACATCAGTGTTATGGTTACAAATCCCAATCCAGAAGCATCCATAGGGCCAAATCGTAACCTCCTGCCAGAGGCAGCCTGGTTTTGTTGCTGAATTATTCTGGACCTGGACGTGACCTTATGATTAGACCGAGATTTACAAACACCCGAGGGGCCGAAGATAAAGGTGTCTCTCTCTCTCTCTCTCTCTCTCTCTCTCTCACATACACACTTCACTGTCTCATACACACAGTCAGTGGATGCGAACGTTTTGAACTCACACAGTGTGTGCATTTGAACATTATTGTGTGTTTGTGTCACAGATAGAAGGTGTGTGGATTTTAGGATTTAAAGAGTGTGTGTGTGTAATCAGGCCAGTGCAGCAGCAGCAGCAGCAGTAGAAGTGCTCTCAGTCTGATTAATGAAGCTGTTTATTCTGCATATTCAGCGCGAGAGTAAAAGAGGGAGAGAGAGAGAGAGATTTGTCAGAAAGAGAATTCAGGAAGGATGAATACACACTTTTCTTCTGTAGTTTAATCTGGAATCAGCAAACAGCAGCACACACACTCTTTCTGTGATGCAGCGTCTCATTTAACACGCCGTATCTCGTGTCCTTCACCCTGCGCTCGCATCATCAACGCGGCGACGCAACACCTCGTCCGGACACCGGGCGCTTTCAGCAGGAGATGATGTCAAGCCAAACAAGGCTTTCGGATAAGGCCTCTCACACACACACACACACACACACTGCGTTAAATCCCAGCCGGACGATCGCGCTCGATGCAAGCTTTTGAAAGATATCAATAGTGCAATAACACATTCCCTTTCAACCATCATGAGCGCTAATGATGAGCTACATTGATGTATCGAGCCTGCGGAGTCCATCATCTTGAGTTGAAAGACGGACGCTGGACGGTGTGTACTATTGATCTCCTGGACCCGGGTCACACTGAATGACTCGAACAGATCTTTGGGTTTGCCGTAGTGATCCCGGCCATTATAGTCACAGCGGTCTGAGGGAATGTGATGTGATGTCAGCATTGGAGGAAAAGAGTTTGTATGTGGCTGAAGGATTCTCTAATGAACTATTTCAGATTATATTATAAAGAGCACCTGTTATACAAAGATAAATACTTTTTGGATCACTCTTGGGCATGAGCGTCTGTTATCGTGACAATATCTTGAGTATAGGAATATATATATATATATATATAATTTGTCATTATGTGTCGTGAATTTTTCTCGCATAATATATCTTTCTATGAAAGTATTATTATTATTATTATTATTATTATTAAGCCTGTATATAGATTTATTTAAAAAAAAGAAAGTAGAATGAAACACTTTAAAGCTTGATGTCACCATAAATCCATAGAACACTGAGTCAAAATTATCTTAAATATAATCTAATTTATTATTCTACATGAATGGATAAAAATGATAAATTGTTTATAGATAAATGTATTAATGGTTATTACTGAGATAGCGTTAAATTATGCAGTGCTGAAGGCCCGGGTTCAATTCACACCCAATGCCACTGGATGCAGTGCCGGTCCCAAACCCGGATTAAAAAAACTCCCCTCAACGGGAGCAGACGAAAGACCAACAAAAACATTATTACTTCCTCTGTATAATATTTTTAAGCATTTATTTAAAAATGTAGAATAAAACAATTTGCACACTACATTCTCCGGGTCAACTCTTGGTGACCCTTTTTTTTTTCCATTTCATGCGCTCTGATTGGTTGGAATAATGCAGTTCCACAAAGGGGCGATGGAGATGAAGGATGTGGTGGGGTGTTTCAGTAGATCACTTGCATTTAAAGCTACAGATGCTGAAGGAATTTCAGGCTTTCCACTACATATTATATGCACCGATCAGCCATAACACCATGAGCACCTTCCTAATATTGAGTATGTCCTCCATTTTGGCACCAAAACAGTGATGCAGGACAATGTGTTCTGACACCTTTCACAACCAGCATTAACCTTTACATCAGTTTGAGCTGAATTACACAAGAGCTTCTACTGGATCGAACTTCACTCCTTGTGTGCATCAGTGAGCGTTGGCCACTCATCACCCTGTCGCCAGTTCATCAGTTTTCCCTGCTTGGATCTTGTGGAACATCCCATTAGAGCTGCAGTTTTGGAGTATCTCTGACCCAGTCATCTAGACATCACAATTCCTAAACTCCAAAACTGCAGCTCGTGTGGGACGTCCCTGGTCTGCAGTGGTCAGGACCTACCAACAGTGATCCAAGGAAGGAAAACCGGTGAACTGGCGACAAGGTCGTTATTTATTTATTTATTTATTTATTTATTCATTTAAAAGTACCTGGTACATGAATGCAACTTTTTTTTTCCTCTGTACTGAGTGTACTTCCAGAGTTTCAAGGGGACTCGCAGAACTCCGGTCAGTTCGATTTCATGACTTGTCTTGTTTTTTTTGTCTTTCTGATTTTTTTCCCCTCACAGATTTGTTTCTCAGCACAGGATCGAATCCGGTGTTCGAGTTTGAGACATGGATCAATACGGTAAGCCTCACCTTGACTCACATCTCGCCCGTCTTTCCTCTGTGTCTGAACGCCGTGGTTAAGCAGTGACGGCTCCTTCAGTGTTGCAGAGACATACAGCTCGCATTTCTCAATTCAGTCCATGAATACACAAAAAGGTCAGAGAGACACTGACAGAGAGACAGACAGACAGACTTGGTCAAGTTTCTTTTGCTTCTGCTTGTGGTGGTGATGGTGGAGGGTAATCTTGAAACTTTGTATAGGGAAATTTATTTATTCATGTTTAATTAATGTGAATTTGCCCTCACAATTATTATTATTATTATTATTATTATAAAAAAATTTTATATATTTTTTTTTATATAATTATTATAATAGATATTTTGTATATAGATAAATTTGTTAAAGTTTATCAATTAGAGAATTAAATGAGTAGAACATTAATTAAGTGAAATGTGTCTTAAATATAATCAAGTTTCTTAATATAGCTAATATTTCTAATACTAAGCTATTTATTATTATTATTATTATTATTATTATTATTAATACAATTAGTAGACATTTTTACTAATTTATTGTTATAATAAAATATAATTTATTTTATTATGTTTGTTTTAAATTAGTATATAGAAATACTAAAAATAATACCTAAAATATATTATGTTATTCCGTAAAATATTCTTTTTATAAGCAAATGTATATATTTTTTCATTAAAGGGATTTTGTTTATTTTTGGTAATTAACTGTTTTAACTTTGCGGATACTTTTGCTCTATTTTAATTGTTTCTTAATAAGAAGTAGATGAAGTATCTAATAATAAATCAAAAAAATTTAGGTACAAAATGACAAATGTATACAGTAAATGTAGACCTTATAGATGGCGGCAATCTGATCCCGAGTAACACGGTGAGACTGGGATTGGATGTGAATCAGAAATTTACTTTTAGAGCTAAAAATGTTCATATGTGAAGAGATTTAATTTTGTTTGTGGTGGTGTGGTTAGGATTGATTTGTATTACATTTATACTTTATAGTACAAGTTATATTGACAGTGTAAGTGATATTAGTGCGAAAGACTAGTTTTAAAAATGAGCTAAATTAATTTTTTAAGCTCTAAACAGCTATAAAAATTTAAAGACTTACTAATTTTCTTTTTGCTTTATCCTAATTCCATAACCATGAACACTTAGTATTTGATATAATATATTAGTGTGTGTTCAGAGTCTGTACTGAACATGAAGGTCATAAGGAGAAACAACAGGATGGATGGAGGCAGGGTGAATAAAGGTTTGGGGCAGAAGACACACAGGGTGGACACCACGGGACAAAGAAGAGAATTAAAAAAAAGCGAGACAGAGACGAAATGAGATTCAGAGAGGGAGAGAGGGAGAGAAAGATAAATGAGTCAAGAGCTGAGAAGAGAAAGTGCATGAGGGCGGTGTTCGCTCAGCAGTACTGTAAAGGTCAGTGTGTGTGTGTGTGTGTGTGTGTGTGTGTGTGTGTGTGTGTGTAGAGGACAGAGTAGCTCTTACCCCCTTCTGAACTGTCTTACTTTGCCTGAACGACTGCACTCATCCTGTGCTCGGGAGAGAGAGAGAGAGAGAGAGAGAGAGAGAGAGAAGTGGAGTATTAAGTCTCCTCCCAGCTGAGAGCAGCTACTGAGCCTCATCATTTCATACCGAGAGAGATGAGGACATGAAGGGAGGCAGCAGGAGATGGTGGAGGATGATACAGAGAGGTAGAGAAGAAATGGAGAAAGACTCGTATTTAAAAAAGAAAAATGGTACTAACTGTACCTCTGTTAGAGTCTTTTTTAATACATTGTTTTCATAGTTTGGTCTTCAACTTGTAAACATAAATATGCCGCATATTTGAAACTAACTGGTGTGTAATCTCGGACGAAGCTCTTTTCTTTTACTTTTAAGAGTAATGCTTCTTTCAAGGTAGAATATACTAATATACTAATAATATTAGCCAACAATTAATTTCTTGGTATACATGTACAGTTACAGGGGAAAAACACTAAGTTCTTCAACTAAGTTGTTTCTTGTTTACAGCAGACTCATTTTTGCTAAAAAGTCTAATTAAAATTCCAGATCGTGTTGTTACATAATGAGTAATGCTTGTTCCCCGGGAGAAGATGCATACTAAAGGAACTCGAGCGGAGAAAGAGAGATGAGAGAGAGAGAGAGAGTTAAGGAGCAGAGAGAAAGTACTGTACAATATAGTAATGAGGTATTCTGGAAACAAAAAATGTTTTGCAGTATGTGATATTCTTATGTACAAGAAGATCAGAAATGAAGATCATAAGATGAGAAACGTGTAAATTTGTACACGTATATAAAAAATAGTAATAGTAATTGACAATCCCATGCAGATGCAGTGTTAATGGAAAGCTGTTATTTTTGCTGTAGGTTGTAATGTTTTTCCCTTTCATGACCTAAAACTAATCATGCAGATTCGCATAGTTATAATAGTCAGGTCATATACAGTAGACTTGATACTTGCTAATGAGTAGAGCTGTGAAACATGGGTAGACTCATGATTCGATTCAATTTCTTGACATTGCGATTATGGATTCGATTTCGCACTAATATTTGTTGACTGATTTGACTCAAGCTGCTATAACTTGATTAGGTTTTGAGATTTTAAAAAAGCATTTAATAAACATTTAAACAATAAGTAGTTTATTTTGTTTATTGTTTGCTTTTTACAGCATTTGGCAGATGCCCTTATTCTGAGCAACTTAGATTTTATCTCATTAGACATCTGAGCAGTTGAGGGTTAAGGGCCTTCCTCAAGACTTTAACAGTGGAAACTTGTTTGTATTGGGGTTTGAACTTGATCAGTAGTCCAGTGCCTTAACCACTGAGTTACCCCTGCCCCTGGGTGAATGTCAAGTCTCATACACAGCGATAATCTTCACAAGTAATGCACCAACCACACATAAACTCGAAAGAAGAAGTGATACTCCTGAAAAATGTGAGTATTTTCAAAATACATTAGCAGTATGTATTTTCTGCAGAAGCTGTGCTATATTTCTTGGGATTTGTCACTTTTAGACTGTTTAATGTTTGTAAGTTTAACTAAAGAATTTAAAAAGTGTAAATTGATTCTCACTCTAAAACTGACTCACTAAATCACTTAGTCGAATCAAACATTAAAAAAATTTATTAAATTGCTTAATCAATTAAATCATATAGCTATACTACTCAGGCACGTGAGATTTATCCTAGATTTACTGAACCTAATTTAGTTACTTTCATAAAACATTAAGATTAAGTTCATGTATAGTAACTGTATTGTTGTATCTAACTCATCACTGGAGAACTATTTAAGAATGGGGTGCGTGGACCCCACCGATCGCTGTGTTATTTATAGCTAATGTTTTGCCACAACAACTTTTCAGTAATTACACAGATTGACACACACTATTTTGTGTGAAATTTCTCCACATCTTCTCTCCGTGTCTGTGTGTTTCCATCTTGGTTTCCTCCGATCTCTCATAAACATGCCAGGGTGTGTTTCTGTTTTACACCCAGCATGTCAGTGAAGTCCAAAATAATCAGCATAAGTATATAAACATTTAAGCATGGACGCCCAAAAAGTTCTTCTAGAAGTGGTATAAAGAGTGTTGTGAGATGAGTATTACAGCAGTGAGGCAGATGAAGATGAGGAGTGGAGAAAGCAAGGCAAATTGAGTTGTAGAAGAAATGAAGGACTCAACAACAACTAAGCAAGGAAAGAGAAGGACGGGGAGCACTGCAGTGAACTGGGAGAGTGTACCCTGTATACAGTATCTGTGTGGAGGAGCTCTAAATCAACACAGCAGGAGCTGAGAAAAGGAAGATGATGGAGAAAAAAAGGAAAACAGAGAGAGATGCTGGAGATAATTGGGGTGATGATTAAAGAGGGGGAAGTTAATCTCTAACCTCCATCCACCTCAATCCATCTACAGCAACCATTTTGGGTTCTGTGTGGTTGCTGTTTTTTCTCCTCAATTAGTCTTCACAAAATAAATCTGTGAAAACTAGCATGTGCGCACACACACCCCCACAAACACACACACACAAATAAAGTGTGGCTTCTTTATACATATATACGCTGCTTGGCCCAAAAATTTGTCAAACGCACCATTTATATATTTATTTGAGCATCTTTATCTTTGATAAAAGTACAATCCTGTGAGTTCTCATCCCAGTTCCAGTGATATCAAATCTCAGTACTTGTTCTCCTTGCCTGACTTTTTTTGGGCCGTGTAAAAAAAAAACACACTGTCTACTATTGACAGTTGTTTTCAGATTCCCCAAAGGTTCTTGCTGTATATTGAGTGGCTTTTCTTCATTAAATTTGTTCGCACTTTCCTTGAATATTTGTTTGCACTAACTGTGGTTATGTTATAACTTGATTATTAAAAACTGGCTGAGAGAACCGTACAGGAATTCCTCTGTATATGCACCTGTATCTGTGCAAATGGCAAATACCGGTAATTAGTTTCAGTTTCAGATCCTATCTTAATTCCTGTCAGAGACCCTGTCCAAATTTTTCAGATATCCTAACTTACTTCCTGTCAAAACTCGCACCACAAATTTCTGTCAGAAATCTTTTTTTAATTTCCTATGAGAGATCTTATCCAAAGTCCCCTTTGAGGGCTTTTTTTTTTTAATTCATTAAGTGATCCTTTCTAATTTTCTGTCAGATATCCTGTCTTAATTTCTGTCAAAGATCCCATCACAATTTCTGTCAGAAACCTTTTTTAATTCCCCGTCACGGATCCCATCCAAATTCCTCTCAGAAACCCTGTCCAGATCCTTTACATATTCCTACATATTTATCAGAGATCTTTTTTAAACGCATCCAAATTCCTGTCAGAGATCCTGTCTAGTTTTCCGAGGTCACATAATTCTTCTTTTTTTTTTTTTTCAACCTTATCATCCAGATCTACTCTTAGTGATCCTGGCCAAATTCCTTCAAGACCCTGTTGAGATTTCTGTCAGGAATCCTGTCAGAAGTTCTGTTAGAAGTCTGTGACGCCACACGGTCTGAGACACCCCGCTCTGAGTTGACTAAAAATCTATAATCTAAAATCTAACCTGGTTTAAACTCCTGTGAGGCATCCTGTCCGGACGTCCGTTAAGAGATCCAGTCAGAAGGTCTGCTTAGAGATCCTGTCAGACATTTAGAAGGATTAGCCAATGTTAGCATGTCGCTAGCAAGTGTGGTGAAAATATCACACAGTACTGCATTGGTGTAATTCAATTGGTGATGCTCTCAGACTTTTGGACTTGAGTGTGTCATTTCAGCAATGGACTATACATGCCTGATCTCTCTCTCTCTCTCTCTCTCTCTCTCTCTCTCTCTCTCTCTCTCTCTCTCTCACACACACACACACACACACACACACACACACACACACACACACACACACCTACACTGTACTGTAATACTTCAGTAATCCTGTCTCATCTTGCTTTGGGTTTTTACTTTACTTCGCCATGGCCCAGTGCCTTCATATCCTTCTACCACACTTCATTTTAATTATTTTCTCCTTCTACTCCTGGGCTTTTACACTGCCTCCCACATTGTAATACACACACACACACACACACACACACACACACACACACACGGCCTGAGTCTCTTGTGACTGTGTAAATCGACATGCTTTAACAGTAGACTGTGGGCGAAGCCATTACTGTATTCTCACTAAACAAACAAGCAGGGTCAATATTAGCATTTTAATAGCACCGTTTGCTAGCTGCATTTGTTTAACGGCAGAGGAGGTGGATGTAACTTGATAATCGACCAGTGTGTAATGAGACCGAGAATCAGCATTACTCAAAATGCCAGAATACGTATCACACACACCACATCAGACATTACACTCATTGCTATAAAATTTACAACAAAGTGCTAAATTCAACAAGATTTTACAAATACAGAATTGATTTAGGGGTAATGTCAACATATGAGCTCCACTTGTGATGTCATCAATAAGATGCTTAGCTTTCGACCAATCGTATTAAAGTTTCAAGTTGTAGTATAAGAGTATGCTGGCAGCTAGTTAAATAGAAGGCTAACTAACTTAGTTAACTTTATGATGTAGTTGCTATGGTAACACTGTGTATTTAAGCTTGGGGGGGGGGCGATAAATGAAAACTGGACTATTGCTGATGTTCATTGTAATTTTATGGTTTTATTTAGCAGGAAGTGATTATAACCGGAAGATGGGTGTTTTCTAATTTGCATATTCATGAATAGTCATGGTTTCTTTTAGTACTTTTAATGACTGTAAAGGTGCAGGTGCTTCTATGTAGATTATTTTAATTAAGTAGTACATTTACATTTTAATTTGTTTTATATTTTATCTCATAGGAGGGTATATTAGATACATTTTCCAATAATTAAGATGTAATACGTTTGCACTGTGGAGAATATGATCATAGAACTTTCATCATGGAGACATACAGAGTATAATTTCCTTCGTCAGAATATAATAACATATCAGATTTATCAGTGTCTTTATTTAATAAATAAGGATTCCTTCTTAAACCTGCACGTTGATCCAGGATTTTTGATGATTCTGTGGTAGAGTCTTAAATGAAATTAAATGTTAGACGTTAACATGAGATGCACCTCAGTGCTCTGAACTTCCTTTCATACACCAATCAGCCATAACAACCAAGCGCAAACCATTTAAGCCTAGTATTGTGCGGGTTCCCCTTGTGGTGCACTTGTGCCACAGGGGCAGATCTGATTCCTTGGAGTGTGACTCCACAAAACCTCTGAGGGTGTGCACTGGGATGTTAGTGGCAGATCCTTTGGGTGCTGTGGAGTGCGGCCTCCGTGGAATGGACTTTTCTTACATTTATGCAATTTGTTTGCATTTTATGTCATTGTACAGTGGGGCAAAAAAAGTGTTTAGTCAGCCACCAATTGTGTAAGTTCTCCCACTTAAAAATATGAGAGAGGCCTGTAATTTTCATCATAGGTATACCTCAACTATGAGAGACAAAATA
>JAQQZT010000023.1:2050503-2062725 GCA_030068275.1 Clarias platycephalus
TGTCATGGTGTGGGACGGCGTATAGCTCTTCTGTCATGGTGTGGGACGGCGTATAGCTCTTCTGTCATGGTGTGGGACGGCGTATAGCTCTTCTGTCATGGTGTGGGACGGCGTATAGCTCTTCTGTCATGGTGTGGGACGGCGTATAGCTCTTCTGTCATGGTGTGGGATGGCGTATAGCTCTTCTGTCATGGTGTGGGATGGCGTATAGCTCTCGTGTCATGGTGTGGGATGGCGTATAACTCTCGTGTCATGGTGTGGGATGGCGTATAACTCTCGTGTCGTGATGTGTGTGAGTTCTCGTGTCATGGCGTATAGCTCTCCTGTCATGATGTTTGACTGTGTATGATGCTTGTGCCATGGGGTGTATATGGTGTATAGGGTGGTGTATAGCTGTCGTGTCATGGGACCTGTTGGTATATAGCTCTCGTGTCATAATGTGTGTATACTCTATCTTATGTCAGGCTGTGTGACAGCACTCGTGTCAGGGTGTGTGCCAGTGTACGGTATAGCTCACATGTCAGGGTGTGTCATGGTGTACAGCTGTAGTGTTGAAATGTTTGATGTTGTATAGTTCTATGTTGAATAAAACATTTTTTGTTCATTTTCTCTCGTTTACATCCCAGTTTCTTCTTTTTAGTTATACACTATTAGACACACACTTAGACGCAAGAAGAAAAAACTGAAAATACATATTTTATAAAAAAGACAAACAGTAATACATCATTTCTATCTGCCTTAATCCTGTGTTAGTTCTCCCTGTCTCTCTCTCACTCTGTATGTCTCACTCTCTCCCTCCAGCTCTCTCTCATACTTCAATTTCTCTCTTTCTTCCTTTCACTCTGACGCTAAATGTCTCATCAGATGTAATTGAGGCCATTTGCAGCGCTGCTTTCTCCTGTGTGAAAGAGTTTTTTTTTTTCTCTCTGAGCAGGAATTGGGCGCACCATCCATGGTGTAGCTGCAGTAATTACACATTGTGAAGGCCGTTCACACTTCCAGAGTAAAAGCTCAGTGTAGCTAGCTGTAGGAGGAGATGGATGGATGGATGGATGGATGGATGGCAGGCAGAAAGCTGGATTATAGAAATGTACATCCTAAACAGACGATGAGATATTTGATGTATGTTTCTTTAAGAAATTTAAATTCTGATTGTGATATGTGAGGAATAAAACACCAGGTGTGGTGAGAGTAACAAAGTCTCATCATACCATATCTTCACTTATTATTTTCCTCTAACAGCATGACACGCTATCATTTAGTTTTTACATACTGTAGGCATCATACAAATTTGAAAGTGTCAGAAAAAGAGGGGGAAATAACTCATGGATTATAGAGATGTGGAGGGAAATATTAGATCTGTTATGTGTTGAGATTATTTTGTGTGGTAAGTCATGTCTTGGTATGCTTAATCTAGAATTTATTTTTTCAAAATATGAAAAAATAAATTTTTTGTTTGTTTGCATTTGAGGTGTTAAAATGTTGCAGTACCGCTATAATCCTATAGGTGGTGCTCTATACTATTGCCACATGGGCAGGCAGCACAGCAAAGTTAGAATTGCAACAAAATCTGAGGAAACATTTGATGTCGAATCAGGATATTTCTAAAATTGTGATATTTATAGAATCACAAAATGTATTGAATCGAATCCTGATATCATGATAGTATCGTATCAGGAGGTCCCTGTTGGTCCCTGGTGATTCCCTGGTGATCATCCCTCACAGCCAGTACTAGAATAATAATGGCATGCAGTAGATAAAATTAATAAATAAATAAGCGGTGGAGTTTTATTGGTGTATTTTGCATCCATATCCTTGAACCTGGTAATCACTTAAGGCTAAGTTATTTATCAAAATTATCTAGCATTAAAACTAATACTTATGAATACTTGTAATAATTTCTTTGTTCACATTACTGTGACATTACAAACAGTGTATTTTAACATCATCGTTCATGTTTTTTTTTTATTTCCTAATTATTTATTATTATTTAATAAATGATTATTTCCTAACACTGTAAATAACCTGAACATGGCGTTGAAGTAACACTGTAAAAAGTCCAATAAAGAGAGTGATGGAACCGAGCTCCTGGTGAACAGCAGCTTTGATGGGCAGGAGGAGAAGAATGATCTTTTTTTTTTCTGTCAGAGCAGATCGACTGCCGCTGCGGGGAATCTGAGCCGAAACTCTCTGCACTGCTGTAGTCTTCTCCACATGAGCATGAGTTCAATAACCTTTAACGGTGCAGTACACTGACATGCCTGCTATATAAATCTCATCTCTCTCTCTCTCTCTCTCTCTCTCTCTCTCTCACTTACATCTTTATAGGAGGGCACAAGCAGAAAAGATTTTAATAGGCTCCGGTTTATTAAGGTTTTTGTGACTGCTTGTGAGCAGAGAAGTGCAGCAATGAAAATGTGTGCATATAAAATAATAGACCTTGCGGTTTTACTAAACAATATGGGCTTTAAAGAGGGCAGAAACTAGAAATGCATTAATACATGCAGATAATGGTATCAGGTATTGATCAGAAAGAAGTTGCAAACTCGTAATATTTCATTGGACCACCTTGTGTTTTGATAGCGATCGTGGCATCGTTTTGATAAGCTTATTAAATTCTAAACATTTATCTCCATCCAGAGTTTTATTAATTAGTCTCCAATTAGTTTTATTAATTAGTCTCCAATTAGTCTAACCCTGTATTGATGATGTGAGAGTTGGACCACTGCGTTAAGCCTTCTCCAGCATATCCCAAAGATTCATAATGGGGTTAAGGTCTGGATTCTGTGGTGCCCCATTCATGTGTGAAAATTATTCCTTATGTTCCCTGAACCGCTCCTTCACTATTTGAGCCTGATAAGTCCTGGGTATATACTTTCTTATCAGGTGATGCTACACTGATTAGCCATAGCATTAAAACTACCTGCCTAATATGGAGCAAATTATAAAGATTCAAATTCTTCTGGTCCGTGATTTTGGAGTAGAAAAATTTATAAAATTATGGTTCTATGGTATGTCCTGTCACAATTTAAAATCAAGCATAAATGCAGTATAGTTAATGATGTACAAGACAGAGGTGTGGTGGAGCTAGAAACGATACAGATACGAGCAGATCTTCTTCAGAACTTGCTGCCCAATTATCTGACCAAGAAGCAGAACGGTCTGAGAGCCGAGACCTGAGGCACGCCCCGTGTCTGAGACAGAGGATTTAAGTTTATCCATAGATACAGAACAGATTCCACTAGAGAAATAGAATGAGATCTGTCAAAGCAGCAGCAAACATTTCAATGCGGGAAAAGGAGATTTTTTTTCCCCCTAATATCTACGCAAGAAAGAAAGGTTTGCTAAAACGTCACTGAACGAGATATATTACAGTGCACTTTATAAAACGCAGCTTTATACAGAGCCGTATCCATTCCCGAGTTTCCGTCAGGGTTTATCCCATTGTGTTGTAAATGTTCAGCAGAACTACCGCTGATGGAAATTCACTTTCCTCGGATGACTTTTCAGAAAATGGCATACAATTTTAGAAACATGTGGACCTTCATCTTCCTTCTCTGTTTCCCCATCTCTCTTTCTCTCTTTAATGTCATGTCCCAATCTCTCTCTTCTCCTTTTCTCTCCTCTCCTGTCTCCATCCTCCATCCCGTGTGTGTGATTTTTGAGTAATGGTTCCTGATGGTGCTGTGGCTTTGATCCACACATTATTAGATCCATATGGAGCTCCAGCTGTCCGTTCTCCGTTATTGAGCTCGGCATTCACCACAGAGAGACGCCATTTATGTCGCTAGGTGTGTGTTTGTGTGTGCGTGTGTGCATGTTTCTGTCTCATTAGTGTTGGCTGTAGGACAGCTAGCAGTTTCCATCTGTTCTTGAGCCATTCCCTGCCTGTAATCAATATAATCATACTATAATTAATTCAACATTTCCTCCGCACTAGCATTATCTGGCCCAGTTCTGTCTGCTCTTTGTTCCACCATCGCTTTTTGCCTGCCAATCATAATCAAACCCTGCCTGTAAAGCCATTTTCGTCTCTAGTCGAGAGCCCAAACGATAGCGGTTTGAGACACAAGAAAGCACAACGTCATATTTATAGCAGCTGAAGAGAATTAAAATTAAGAAATGGTTTACCTGTGCTTCCAATTCATCAGGTAACTGATGCACCGTATATGAACTAGCACAGACAGCTAATATCTCACTGGAAGGAGGTGTATTAAAGGAACAATATGCATAAAGACATAATATACATACTGGTTACAGAACACAGGGGCATCAGAAGATTATTTAATTTTATTTAATTTAACGTTAATCTAAAGGGTAACGTCCGGTTCTGAAAAATTAAGCCAACAATGAGGCGCCAAAACATGCATTTTCTCAAATGTCCACTGGGGCCTGGCTCCAAAAGGGATTCAATCCACATACACCCCCCATGTTAAAACGTCCAACTTTACAACAGAAATAAACATGTTTACAACCTGGTACCCAAAAAACAGTGTTTGTTTCCAGAGCTAGATTTGCCATTCATGACAAATGTACAGGGTGTAAATTTATATGTAACGCATCAGTTAAAATTACATTAAGTAAGTATTGTAGATATGTAGCTGAATGGCTGATATTCTTTAAGAGCAATACGTTGATCCCAACTAATATGTTTAAGCCACGAATGAACTGGAACGAATGAAGATCCTGCAAGTTCCCCAGGTAGATTAAACTCTGGTGTTTGGACAAGAACCAGAACAGCTAACATCCTTGTGAGAACAGGATGGAAGTAGATTTTCATGCTAGTGTTTTAGGATGGACAAAAAAATATATAAAATTTCCTGTAAGAACACAAGATAGATATTAGTCTAATGTTTGGAACAGAAATTAAAATGGAAGAAGTTTTTCGTAAAGCCATAAAAGTGCTGACATTTTAGTGAGAACGGCAAATAGATATTCATTTATGGATTGTAAGCCACAAGCTTTAAAATCCTCAAATCTCAGGAATTCTGTCATAAAAATATATTTGGGAAGTTTCTCAAAAATAAATCATCAGTATGAAGAAACAGATATGAATTTGTAGGAGTGATGTAGGTTCCTTCTACCTGTCGACCAGCCTGAATCAAATCGAGCCAGGTGTCATTTATCCGCTATTCTATCATGTGCTGTATATCATTTACTACTTCTGTTAGTGTCACTCACCCTTCTCTCATTCACCATACGCATCTAAATTAGCAGGGTTTCCCCTAAGAGCGGTGCTGACAGCTCTGTCCGAGAGTGACGCGGCGGCGATGCTGATGTGGCAGCGCTGAAGTTCAGAGCCGTCACTCAGATATTAAATCGTCTGCTGTAGAATCAGATATGCCTGCTTTTTTTTTTTTTTTTTTTTTAACATTCCAAACGTACTTCTTTCTCAGGATGGAAACTTCACCAAGAACTCCACAGAAAAGGCGCCAGAGAACGTCAAACAAGTCGGCCAGTCTGCTTTCGTCGATTTCGGTGAGTAAATCTCTAGACTGTGCTGTGGTGTAGATACAAGTGATTTAAGTCAAGACTGTTGCTATACTTAAGATTAAGTAGAATTATGACAGAGACTTGTGATTTTGCTAGCTAGAACATAGCCTGGATTGTTCAAATGTGCAGTACTGTGCTAAAGTCTTAGACACACCACATTATCGTCAGTACAAATTTTGTTATATATGTCTGTGTTATTATGTACAAAACCATTCATGACAGACCAGCGTTCGTAGGCTGTGTGATAAAGATAGGGAGTGTGATAAAGTTACCAGAAGAAGAACTCTGGCATATTCTCCAGCACACTCAGCAAAACCTACTATCTGTTTTACTTATAAAACCCACACAGATCTGTATCTAACACTACTGATTATTTTCAAGCAAAGAGTTTTCACACTAAATATTGACTGTTTGTTTTTGCTCTGTAAAAGTTTTCAATGGTATCTTTGCTTATGGCACTTTTTTTTGTATGTTTTTAAGACATTCACTCAGTACTGTAAGTAAAACAGCTAATAGGTTTTACTGAGCATGCTGGAGAAGTTCTTCTGGTAACTTTGTGAAAAACTGGTGTGTTATGTAATATGGTGCTTTCTTTATAGACAGGGAAATATTCTTCTGTAATGTTGTTTTTTTTATTGATTTTTAAATTATGTTTGGAAATAGTGAATGGTTTGGTACATAATAATGCAGACATGATAAACATGTATAACAAAATTTGTGGTAAAGGTAATACGGTGCCTAAGACTTTTGCACAGTCCTGTACATTATAAAGAGCAGAATGATAACTCAAACATGATAAACTGATATGGAATATCCTTTTTGAGAAACAAAAACCCTATAGTATGATTAATGAAGGAATTAATAATTGAATAGTGCAACAATTATGTAATTAATATTGACCTTAATTGTGTGGTTACATCACACGGTCAGACAGGGGTGCTCCGCCTCACGTATATAACTGACTCAGGCTTAGATTCAGGCTTAAATTAGACACTCCAGTCCTAGCAAACAATTTCTGTGCAAGAGAAGCACTAAAGTTGGAGTAATATTGTGTGCTTTTTCAATTTTAAGCTTGTGTACATATTGCATGGATTTAATAGAAATCGGTGGCCTGCTAACTAATCACTAGTAACTGCAAATCTGTATGCTACATTTAGCAGTTTAAAAGTTATAATTTATAAAATTTTAGGTATATAGTACTAATTTCTATGCAGTAATAGTTATATGTCTTCAGAAGTTACAGTTGAAGTAAGCAGACTAGACCCTTCTCTTTCTTTCAGTTCATTTAGATTTGATCTCCGTTAATAGTATCTTATTATTTCGTCTTGTTTTTCCTCAACCGTCTCATTTTCCTTTTATCCTCTCGTGTCTTGGCACAAAATCATCCCAGATTAACGGCATTAAGATCCGTCCATAATGCCTAAGATTCTTGCTCTGCTTTATTAAATATTCAGGTTAATTAAAACCAGAGGAGAGAAACTCTCGCTTCTGTATCTTCACAGCAGCGTTTATGTCATTTTTCTAAATTTTTTTCCCTTAAGAATGTCAGTGTGTGTGTGTCAGATTTAGTCACCATAAATCCCTTGTTATATAACGCAGAACCTAAAGGAAACTAGGTCTAAATCGCTGTCTTAGACAGCGCACACACACACACACACACACACACACACACGCACCCACGCTCGCGCCCACGTTTAATCCTCTAACTCTAGCGGGATCCCATTAAACATTTACATGACAAATTTCCTCTTTGCTAAAGCGGATGAGTGCGGGGGAACGCCAAAATGACACGAGCGCAAGCGTCTCATTGAATATAAAAGATTGATGAGCGCGGCGCGGTGACCTGTAAGATTCAAATGCCGCCTCGCAGTGGATCCTGGCCTTTTGTTCAATCCCAGGTTTTATCTGAGCAAACAAGGATTTCCCTCCACCTTCCTGTTCATTTCATCTGTTACCCCGGTCACTCAGGCAAATCCTGTATAAAGTTCTCTCGGTGCTCGGGGACAACAACGTACACGGCGGCTCATTGTTTAGAGCTGAAACTCGGCACCGCGACACGAGAACAAATCAAGCTGGAACTCTGAATCCTCTCGAAATGGGTTTTAATTTGTGAGCAAAAGATTCCAAACTCATGATATGTTTTCGTAGTACTGTATGTTCTCACACTGTCCACTTGTACATCAGTTTCTTTTGTGTCCTGACAGAAACAATGATCTACTTCACTGGTTTATCGTTTTCTCATTGGTTTGTTCTTACAGTAATTAATATTTCCCGCAGCTTGCTCTTCCTTCTGTAGATCATTTATCCACCTTTAAGTTCACTTTCCCTATTCAGACATTATCTGTTTATCCATTCACCTTTTTTTTGTCTTGTTTATCTGAACATCGTTTTTCCTCTTTATTTCATGTCTACGTTTCTCTTCCTGATCCTGTCTCTTGTTGATCTTGTTTATTAGTTTCCCCTTTGTGTGTCTTTTACTCCGAGTTTAATTAATTTTATTAGTGCACCTTGTTCAAATGGTTTATTCAGATTTGCCCTCGTTTATGAGTTTGTCTCATTAGCGTATCATTCAGTTTCTCTCACTTGCTTCATTTTCCTCTCATTTATCAACTAATTACGTTTTATTTCAAGTTTTTATTCGTTTATCACATTTATAAGTTTAAGTATCATATTTTGCTCTTGTTTATCAGTTTGTCATGTTTTTTGTCGCATTAGTTTATCATCTTTTTTTCTCATTGTTGATCTCACATGTTCCATTTCACACTCATGTACTGTATCTTATTTTACTTTTATTCATCATGCTCGTCTTTCTGCCTCTGTTCTTTTTATTTATTGCTTTGATTTATTCATTCCAATCGGACAAACTAACCTTCACACATTCTTTTTTTTAACACTTGGTTGCAAATCCTCTGAGGTGAATGACTGAAGAAGATGAAGAAGATGGTGATAACAGATGCAGCCACGCTACCACAATGGGCTGAAAGCTGCTCCTTAGTGTTGCTGTGTGTAATTGTCCTGTTCCCCAGAAGTCAGGAGGGTTAACAGATGGTAACTTCTGCAGGACGGGTTTTTCCACTATGCTTAACGATCTGTTAACGCATCGGGTGCGGTAAATGTTTTCCCGAAAGTGTGTAGCTGGGTGCTAATGATTGTCTGAACATACTGTGTATATACACTGAAATCAGGAGTAACAGTAAAAAATAAACAGCTGCCTAATACTGAGTAGACTCCCCCTGTGCCACCAAAACATCTCTGAGGTGTCGAGGCCTGGGCTACGCTACAACTCTGAAGGTGTGTGTGTGTGTGTATGGTATGTGGCACCAAGGTGTTAGCAGCTGGTCCCGTAAGATATAAGGTGGAGTCGCCACTGATCAGACTTTGTCTGAAGAGACCTGAAGAATTCGGAGGTCAAGTCAACAAGATTGAGCTCTTCTTCACCTTCCTCAGACCATTCTTGAACCATTTTTGCAAAGTGTAAAGGTACATTATCCTGCGGAAAGAGGACATTCCATCCGGGAACCCCGTCTCCATGATACTTGATCTGCAACAACGTTTAGGTAGGTGGGAATGTCAGTACATGTCAAGTAACATCCACATGAATGGCAGGACTCGAGGTTTCCCAGCAGGACACCTCCCAGAGCATCACGCTGCCCTCACCCGCTCGCCTTCTTCACATCCTGATGCCATCTCTTCCCCAGAGAAGTGACACACACACACACAGATGTTCATATAATTTAAAAGACTCCGTGGTCCAGTTCTGTTGCTCACATGATAATTAATACAGTGTAAAAAGATAATCAGTCTCATTCACGTGAGTTGTCGGTGGTTTTACTGTTATGGCTGATTGGTGTATATAACTGCTGTACCTCTCAGTGTTGTTCACCTGATCTGGACGATCAAACCGTAATCAAAAGCAACTCCCACAGCTATACTGTAATGGACATTAAAAAAAAAAAAAAATGCATCCGTGTCCAAATAATTATGAACCTGACCTTGCATTGTATTCTTTTAGTCTTGTTCATGGGTTAATAATAATTTGATCTCATTTTCCTTTAGGTATTAATGAATCTTGTTTCCTTTATTTTTCAATCTTGTTTCTATTTATTAAATTTCCTTTTTTCTCATTTTTTTTTCAGTTTACTTTATTACTCCCCCCTTTTATCTCACCTACGTCTCATTTATTATTTTAGTCCTCACTTTTTATTCATCGATTCTTTCTGTACAATTATATTTGGTTTCTTTTGCCGTCTGTTTTCTTTACCTCTTGGCCCTTTTTTTTTATTTTTATTTTTTATATTTGTCCTTTTTGTCCAGTATTTATTATTTTTCTGGACGGCTGCTGTAATCCTCGCCAGTTAAAACTAGAACTGGGGAAAGTTCGAGCTCAGTGAAGTACATATTGACTAAAACCATCGCAGCCAATTTATATCCATAAAATAAGTCTTGTGTGAAAAAACGTGGAGATGAAAATTGATCTGGTGATGATTAATGGCTTGTGTAGAATCTGGTCGGCTCAAAGAGAGTTTGTTGTTCAGTAAACAGCATGAGACTTAAAGTTATTCGCTAATAGACTTATGTCTAAGTGTATTATATTATGTATGTTAGCTTATAGTATATGCAATACACAGTTAAAAACAGACTGTGAATGTTTAAGTGGTGTTGAGGTCAAAGCGGGACTTTTGATTGTAGAATAACAGAACACAGTCCTGAGAGTAAACACTCCCTTTATTTCTCTATATAATCCCCTGACACACTACTGCACTTATCCCAGTGTTTCACTAGAGCTTGGACACCATCAAGGGAGAAAGATTTCACAGTACACCCGAGCCACGATCGGACAGCCTGTCTGATTCACGTCTGAAACAGAGTTCCTGTAGCGTGCAAGCGGTGTTGGTGAATGAGTGTGTGTACAGTTCACACACACAGATTCGTCTCTTCTGCAAGTCGGCGATGTTGATTTTCAGGATCAGGCGTTCCACTCGCCAAATATTCACAGGAACGACTGCAGTGGAGCCGGGATCGTCATTTACTAACCTACAGTCTATAAAACGTTCACATCGTTTACATGTTTTACTGCAGCTGAGAGTCTCATCACCGTACTGTACGTCTTCTGTAAATGTAAATCTCTTTTACATCTTCATTCACTGGAAATATATTCATTCTAAAAAAAAAAAATACATTTCAGTCTTGCAGTGAGGATGAGGTCAAAAGGTCACACAGAATAATCTCTGACTTCCAGAGATTATTTGGAGTAAAAACTGGGAAAAATTAGGGAATGAGGCTGATTAAAGAAATATGACAAAGATTGAACCCAAAAGATGAAACAATGAAAAACGAATGGAAGAAAGAAAGACTGAAAAAAGAGAAAAATGGCACAAACAGGCAGCGAGCAAAGAGTTGAGGAGGAAGAAGAGGATTGTAGAAGAAGCGACAGAGAGAAAGAGGAGTGCACAGCAGCGTTAGTGTGATTTATGAAGATGAATGGAGGTGCGAATGGGCTGAGACACTTAGGAGAAGTGTGTGTGTGTGTGTGTGTGTGTGGACTCTTCAGCTGAGTCGATATCATCCACACAGATAAAGTTTTATTAAACATGAAATTAATGCTACAGACTCGTTCTACTGTAAATCGCTTTTTATTTCCCTCGCTCCTCGTCAGACTCACGCCGGTGTGTAATAGTTTCGTTTTTTTTTCCTCAATGCGAGGGCGGAGATCACATGACCAGCATGCTCAGGCGGTGTAAGTTCCTCATAGACACGAGTTACAGGTGAAGTCTTAGCAGTGCTGACGTGCAGAAGATGCTCACATCAGTAGTCAGTGAATATTGTTTGCTTACGTGTTCCTAGTAAACACATTTATCCAAAATCTATATCTACGTAGAAAGCAAATATACATTTCCTAATTTTATTTTTTAATTATCATTATTGTTTACATTTATATATTTTAGATATTTGATTACATTTTAGAAATTATCTAGTGGGGATGTTAATCATTGATCAGTAATTAATTAATTGTTAAGACATTAAAGCGATTAAAAATGCATTCACTGATATTGTTTTGCATAATATTTCTCCATGGCCTATTAATCTGTTACCTTGTGGACACCAGAGGGTGGTAGTTGTAGTTCACTTGTAGTTCAGCCAGTGTGCAAAACTGAACATTGTTACTTGTATCAGTCTCATTTTATTCTATTTGAGGGTCTCTAATTTGTTTGGATTGTGCAGCTTGAGCTGTTGAAATTTAAACAAAGAAAAAAGTGCAGCTTGTTTCATTAATTAATGATGATTATTTAATTTGAGATTCAGGAAAATGTGAGAAATTTGCTGCTCTGTCTGGGTGGGAGGGGCTTACTGTCTTTCTCTCATCTATCACTCAAATCAAGTGAGCTCATGGATATAGACAGGTGGCTGAGTAACATCCTGCAGTGTGTGTGTGTGTGTGTGAACGTGTGTCATTTGCGTATTTCTGTTTGGATAAACAAGTGAATCATCTTTACACCAGTGTAATTACTAATTACTTGTTTAGATGGATATAATTATCTGATCTGTCAGATTTTAAAAGTTAATTGTATCTTTGCTGGTAAACAAAATTGCATTATTTTTTATTTTTATTTTTTATTGCCGATGGTGTTTATGTGAATCGACTCCTTAAAGTCCCTATTATGCTTTTTCAAATATGATCTTTCATGCAGTGTGTCATGTAGCTGTATGTGAACATAAACTATCTGCACT
>JAQQZT010000023.1:2089120-2103115 GCA_030068275.1 Clarias platycephalus
TGTGTGTGTGTGTGTGTGTGTGTGTGTGTGTGTGTGTGTGTGTGTGTGTGTGTGTGTGTGTGTGTGTGAGAGACAGGACACAAAGCTGTATTCATTCTGTGACAGCTCTGCCTCTTTTAGCACTCAGGTTTTTCTGGGTTCATCTCTTTAACACCCTCTATTCAGCCACCCATCCACACACACACACACACACACACACACATACTCACACACACTCATCCGCTTCCTGTGTTAGTCTCACTGATGGGGAGAGCGCAAGAGGGGAGGGGGGAAGGGGGAAGACATAAACCGCCCCATTCCTATTCAATCTGATTTGCTTCAGATGCTCATGACTGGCATGAGAATAGTGATAGAGTGTGTGTGTGTGTGTGTGTGTGTGTGTGTGTGTGTGTGTGTGTGTGTGTCAGAACATGCAAGGCTGCAGTTGAAACACATGTGATACACATCAGAAAGACAGGATTGCGAAGTGTCTCGTGTTTACCTCCAACATATTTGTCAGATTTTATAGTCAGTAATCTGATTATTGTACAAAAGTCCGTTATATATTTATACTATCACGTTGTGTGATGATTAAATCTGAAATCCATTATCGTTTCCGAGCGCCGTTCGTGTTCAGATGAAACTCTGTGACGTTAACGACGTGGTCTCTATTTCCTAAAGAGTTCATTAGGCGTGTCCTCTGGTCTGGTCACTGCGAGCCGGCCGTGAGGTTGTACCTCAGCACGCCTGCGTGTCGCAGCGCTTTCTGATTCTTAATCACGTTTTTTTTACTTTTACCTTTTGAGTCGTACAAGGTGAGAGTTTCAAACAGCTGGGGAGAAAAAAAAAAAAAAAACCTCAGATCTAATCAGTCCAGAGGAATTTTAAACTCACAGCAGATATTCATCTTTAATTAATTCTTGGCCTGGAGGATTTATCGAGTCTGTTTGTAGAGATAAATTATACACGTTCTGCTCTAATGTAATGTCGCAGTTTTTATTCGTTTATTATCCGAGTGTCACGTCAAACCTCCGGGCTGATGTTATGGATCTCAGCAGAATTATTGGCACCCTTTAAAAGAATGCGGGGTAGGGGGGGGGGGGGATTCTAAACTAAACTTGACTTCAAACTCAATTATCGTAAAACTATTCAAGAGCATCTACATTTCATTTCATTACAAAAAAAGACTTAGTAATGTGTTTGTGATCCGTTCCACGACGTACATAAACACTACACCGTGTTAAGGGGGAAATCAGTTACAGGACTAAAAAAATAATAAGTATTCACCATTGGTGACAGCCTGCGACGACGCCTACAGTACGTAGACATCACTTCCTCTGTTACCGTGGTAACGTAAAAACACCTCGACTGCCTGTTGGTGCACCAGTGAAACATTTACTCTACTGAATTCAAATACTGACCATAGAATAAAACAGAGACAGACACGTTGCAAAGCTTATAGGATTGAAAATGTAAATAACCTGAGAGCAAATGTAAATAAATTAATTGACGAGATGGACGCTGTTTTAATTTTTATTTAAACATTAAAGATTGTTAATTAGATAAAGATGATTTACTGATTTTATATTTACTACTGCTCAAAAGTTACAAAGTTATGATCACTTGCAAAATTCTTTGTTTTTGTTTAGTGATTTCGTTTCTACGTTCGAGAGCAACTGGAGATTTCAAAACCCTGAAATAAGATGTACGGCATTAGATCATTATGTAACAACAACACTAACAGTCAGATGTTATTTTAAGACATGAAGGTCGGCTGTTCTGGATCAGTTCTTGTTCTTATGAACCGTATTGTGTCGAGTGCGTTTGTAAACCCCATCGAGCTCCATGATGAAACTGTCTCTAATGAAGACCAGAACTGACTTCTGCTGCAGAGGAGAAGTTCATTTAGAGTCACCGGCCTCAGAAATCACCAATTAACAACCAGCACCTCAGATTAGAGCCGTTATGAAGCTTTACGGAGCAGAAGTAGCAGATATACATCTCAATATCAACTGTTCAAAGGAGATTATTGTGTCTTTTGGATAAACGCCTTCAGTATTGTTTTATAGTGTAGAAAGAAATAAACAATCAGGGACGACCATGGAGTTAGAGGGGGTGCACAAACTTTAGAATCAGGCAAAAATTGTATACACACATTAGGAAAATACAAAACTTGTATAAATATTTAAATACTAAATTTATTGCTACATGTTAATATTATTAATATGATATTAATTCATACTATTTATCTTTTCCTGAAATGTGTATATTTGTTTTGATGACTTTATATATAAATTACTTCTTATAAATAAATGACTGTTATCATGTGATATTGAGTCATTCTTGTTAATTACGAACAGTGCAGGAGTTTAATGCCGTCTCTCTTTCGGAACGCCGTGGTTGTTTGTTTTTGTGCCTCAGAGAGACGCAGTGACTGATGGGTAATTTTACACGTCCATCTAATGAACCATTGTTCACTCGTTCGCTACAATGTTCTCATTTCCCTTTGATCACTGCAGTTTGGAATCTTCTACCTACTAGCTGAGCGCACTGTAACCATGACAACACTCTTAGCAGTGCTAGCTACTACCCGCTAACTAACTGTGCTAGCTTGGTGATTTATTATTCTGATCAATGCAGATGAAATGAACATTAAGGTGATTGTTTTTTTTCCTTATGATATTCTGCCTCACACTATATCGACAATCTCTCTCTCTCTGTCTCTCTCTCTCTCTCTCTCTCTCTGTCTCTCTCTCTCTCTCTCTGTCTGTCTGTCTGTCTCTCTGCAGTGGATCCCTGTTCTGACAGATTTCCAGAGGAAAGACTCACTGTGGGGTTTTGTCCCTCCCCCGGACACGCCCTCCACAGACGGCTTTCACCCCCCCATCACGCTGCACCTGGGCGACTACAACCTGGACGGGTTTCCTGACGCTCTCGCCATCCTGAGAAACACCAGCAACAGGTCAGAGACATGAGGGGGACTTTCTGAGGGGTGTGTGTGTGTGTGTGTGTGTCGGTTCACCTGTCGCACAGCGAGCGCTGTCTCTCTCCTCTCCAGGCAGCGTCTGCCGCTCTGTCTGTCCTTTTCAGTGTCAGGACCGTAGGCTGTGGTAATGCCACACACACACACACACACACACACACACACACTGCGATGAGATTACTATCAGAGAGCAAACACCACTCACACTCTCACAGACATGTCCAGCCTTTCAGGCACAGCTTTATACACTTAATGATAAGAATTATTATAAATACAGATAAAATATTTCAAGTTCATGTTTTTTCTTCTCAAGGTTAAAGACGTTTAATGTCCGATACAGTTCATGAGGTCGCGTCTGACCAATCAGGTCACAGCTCAGGGAAAAAGCAAAAACAACCCAGAGGTTTTTAAAACATAACCCGGGTCCTTTAAACACTTTTATGTACATTATTTATACACAAAGCTTTTTATATCCGTAAATATTGTTAGAAATAAAATCTCTATAATTAAGTAAGGACGTGGGAAAAAAGCAGTATTCCTGATTATAACAAATAAAGCCATCAATTATTCAATCAGTAAGTCTTCCTATGTAATGAGAACTTTACAGAACCGTGTGTGGATAAGAAAACCTCTTGTTAATGAGACTCAGGTCGAGACGTTATGGGGCAATAAAATGAAGTCAGCTGACCACCTGAATGTACCGAATCACGTCTGTGGAGGTTTTCCACAATCCAGGACTCTGAGTGTGAAAGAGCGGCTCTGGGAGAGTGTGAGGAATCATTTACACAGGTGAACTGGACACCAGGAAGCTGAAGAAGGTCTAATGAGGTCTTAACATGGGCTTATATGAGTTAAAGAGCAAGTGATTTAATGCTACCAGCTGTAATCTGTATCGCAAATCAGATCAGATATGAGGGAGAACTCTGGGATTGGTATAGTAGCAATGGTTGCTAATGTTAGCCTTCGTGACAGTGATCTTGTAATAATTTCTCAAAGTTCATGAGATGAAACTTTTATTAATCCCAGAGGAAATTCTTGTGCCAGAGACAAAAACAGCAAAGAGAGTAAAAATATACACAATAAAATAGCAAATAAAATTAAATTTTTTTTTTAATCCGCAAACCAGACACGAGGCATCTCACGCCCCTTAATTTTGTACAGGAAGGAAAATAAAAAAGATGGACACCACAGATCTCAGCGCAGATTTTTATTATAATAAAGAGATAAAGTCATGCAGCGGAGAGTCGAGTGTGAAAGTGTTAAAAAGGAGACGCAGTAAAGAGAGAAACGAGTGGAGGAAGAGCTGATGAATACAGGTCGCTTTTAAGATCCGTGTGTGTGTGTGTGTGTGTGTGTGTGTGTGTGTGTGTGTGTGTGTGGAGAGAGAGAGAGAGGGAACAACAAATTTGGCTGTCATTGCAAAATAGCTGATAAAAACCCCATGAAGCGCATAGCAAGCTCCACACACACACACACACACACACACACACACACACACACACACACACACACACACACATTTCCATTGTGTTGACTCTCATCAAATCTCTCTCTGTGTCTTTGTGGGTTTACATTTGAATAAAGACACGACACACACTATGAGAGAAATTCTGTCCTTTTGTCTTTAAGTCTCTTCTTCATTCTCTTCTTCTCTCTGTCTCTGTCTCCTCCTTCACACTGTTACTAAAGTTGTCCTTCCCCCTTCTGGCCTCGTCGTCCTCTCGTCCACCTTTCACACACGTCCATGGACACAGTAGCAGTAAGTCTTCAGGGATGTTGATTAAAACCGTGTCCAGGTGTCTCGCGTGTGAACAGAAGTGAATTAGTTCCTGTAGACCAGACTGATGAGGGACGACTCCTCATGTCTCAGTCCGATCGAGCGTCTGTGGGACGTGTGCTGGACAAAGTCCCGTCCATGGAGGCTCCACCTCGCAACTTACAGAACTTAAAGAGGATTGGTGCAAGATATACCACACACACACACACACACACACACACACACACACACCTTCAGAGGTCTAGTGGAGTCCAGAACTGAAGAAAGGAAATGGAAAATAGGACAGAAGAGAAGTGATGAAATGGAGAGATGAGAGAGGAATGTGGAATAATGGACGAAAGAAAAAAGCAACAGAATAAAAGGGGGGAAAAAATGGAAAGGACAATTATTTCACCTTAGCTTCTTTCAGACCATACACACACACACACACACACACACACACAGCTGGTGACCGCAGTGTGATTGCATATGTATGACGTGCAGCAGTTCACAGCGAGGGCGACGTTAATGAGCTCGTCTGCCCTTCTCTCACACACCGAGAGACTTCACCCCGCTGCTCATCTGTGTGTGTGTGTGTGTGTCTTCATCATCCTCATTAGCATCGTTATCAAAGCAGACTGTACCTGGGATTGGAAACACTGGCGTATTTTTTCACAAGCAGAGGGACGTAAACGTCTCCGGTGACGCTGGTGATCGGATTTAGGACTCTGATCCCAACGAGCCGGACACACGTGACACTGGGTGCAGGATGCCGTCGTCCTGGCGTCGCCTGTAACCAGCACTGAGGGGCGACATCACGACACACAGGAGGGCAGACTTCAGCAAACAGGATGGAAGAAGGACGGAGAGTTCAAAAATATAACATGAAGGAACCTGAAAGAAAGGGGGGGGGGGGGAGCAAAGTAAAAAAAGAATGAAGGAAGGTAATAAAAAATAAAAGAAAGAAGGAATGTGGAAGAGTGAAAGAAAGAAGGTAGAGTAGACAGGAAGGTAGAAATAAAGGATGGAACAAATGTTAAAAAAGAAGCAAAGTTAAAAAAAAAAAAAAAAACAAGGAAAAACGGAATGTGGAGAAAATAGGAGGGGAGAAAGTGAGGAAGATAAAGAAGGTAACGAATAAAAGATAGAACAAGTGTGAAAGGAAGGAAGGTAAAAAGAAAGAAGGATTTTGAAAAGTAAAAGGAGATTTAAAAGCAGCGATCACAGAAAGGAAGGAAGATGAAGGAAGGGAGTCAAAACTAATGAAGGAATGAAGCACTGTGAAAGAAAGGAAGGTAAAGAAGAAGGAAAGAACAGAACAGAAGAAAGTAAGCAATAAGAACAGGGTTAAAAAATGGAATATTAAATTAAAAAGCAAAGAGATGAAAGGAAAAAGGAAAGAAGATTAGAAGGAAATGAAAGAAATAAAGGAGGAAATAAACCGTGAGGGAACATCAGTGTATCCGCTAATCGCTAGTATTAGCATTTACTCCGCATACGTCTCCAATTCTGCCTTCTTTCTTTTTCTCTTTATTCCAGTTTCCTCTCGTCCTCTCTTTTCTTCCTTCTAGAACGTTTATACACACCTTTATTTTTGTCATTTTTCTCTCCTTCCTTTCTTCATATTTCCTCCCATCGTCTTCTTTTCTTCTTTTATACATTTTTAGAGATCACTCATTCTCTCTCACTTTTTCCTTTGTTTAACTACGAAGTTAAATAAAGGAAATCCCCAACCCCCCCCCCCCCCCCAAACCCTCCATCAGTCTTTTATTCATTTCCTGCTTTGGAATTTTTTAATGTTTACGTTCTTTCTTACATTGTTCTTCTGCGTCGTGTCCACAAATTAAATGCTGGGTCGCATTTTGTTCATTTCAGTGTGTGTGTGTGTGTGTGTGGGCCTGCATTCACTCAGCTGCCCTGTTGCTAGGCGATGCCAATCCACCTGGTGTTGGTGTGTTTAGCGAGTCTCGTCTCGTTCGTCGATCAGGATTAATGTGCAGCGAGCGGCGCGCGCTCCATCTCAGCGCAGCGTCAACATCAATACGGCTCAGGCGACAGGACGCCGATGCAGAAACGCTCGACTGTCTCATAGCTCTCTCCGCGACAAAACAGCGCGCGACTGCATCTATATTCCGCCCGTGTGGTCGCGGCGTTCGGTACGAGGAACTTCAGCAGGAGCGAGCTTCAGGAACCCGACAGGAACATCACACGTCAGGCGTCAGTCACGTGCGCACCAGATGCAGCGTTCTTAGCATGCTAAAGACGTTCTGCGGCATTCAAATGCAGTAAATCGGGATTTATTTAAAAAAGGCTGCATGTTGTTTCTTTACTGAAAATAAACCTTATGTTGATATTCTCGAGTCGAGTAAAGCCAAGGGATAAAGGTTTTTCGAGCAACAAAAGTATAAAGTTCCAAGCAACTTTTATTAAAAATTTTTAAGGTCCAAGGTCTAAAAAATTTAACAAACCCATAAAAATGTGTAAAATCACACGGGTTGTTTAAAAAATCTTTATACTTAGAGAGTATTAATCAAATCAGCGTTTCATTACTCTAACTAAAGTGGTTATTCAGGAGCACGTGCATGTGGGCGGAGCCAGAAACATGACTCAAGTACTGTCGAGTTTCATTATTTAGACATTTTTAGCTCTAATAATTAGTTCAGTATAAATACATTGAACTCGATGCCAAAGGCTCGAACTTTAAAACTGTTACATCCTGACCTGTACACTTGTCACTGAGTGACTGTTTTGTTAGAATAATGATACAGAGGTGATGATTTCATCAATATTCTGTTTAACGATTTTATAAATATCCCAATTTGAGATTAAATTATTTCTAATTTTGCTACAATTTTAAGACCTTGGACCTTTAATTAAAAGTTGCTCATAACTTTTATTGTAATTTTGTTGCTCAAAGAAGACTCAAAGGTTTTATCCCTTGGTTTTATTCATCAGCTTCACAACTGAACTGAACACGTGTAATTAAATGTGTGCCGTTCCTTATAACATTAGTTTTCTCACTTAAAACACAAGTGCAGCGTTTAAACACCACAAACTCACTTCAAATACAAGAGTTTAACATTTAACTTCTAATAAAATGAAACAGAAAGAGACACAGTTCCCGAGCAGCGCGATTCTCTGTTACATCATCATTTATAGACAAACTCACAGCAAACGGCACGGGACGCCGGAGTGGGAGTAGATTAGAGCGCCACCTGTAGGATTATAGAGGAAGGGTGACGTTTTACCGCCGCCAATGCCTCCAAAGTCTTCATTTGAAATGATCGGGGTTTGAGATTGTTTGGAGAAAAAGGGAGATTTTTAACACGTACAGCTTCTGATAACGTGACGGCGTGATGATGAGTTTCTGTCAATCTGAACATAAAATAATTTTTTTTCCGTCTCTACTGAAGGAATTGTTGTTTTTTTCCCCCCACAAGAAAAGTCGTTATATTTTTGCTCAGTCAGATCCACCTTTGTTTGTTTGTTTGTTTGTTTGTTTGTTTGTGATCGCACCACAGACTCGTGTGTATAAATGTTATGTTGGTTCTGGAGTGTGTGATTTTAAACAGAATGTAAAGGTAATGTTTTTCACACAACAGTTTAAAAATAGAACAGCAGTTAGCGGCGTGCTGCTCATTCTGAGCTCTCACGTCTCGCTCACGTCTCGCTCACGCTGAAGAGCAGAAACGTGTCATTTACACAACGTGTCAATTATGCAAAGGGTTAAATATGACATCTTGATAATGTTTCTCATTAGACAGTACAGCACAGTGAGCTGTATGTGAGTGTGTGTGTTTGTGTGTTTAGTAATAACACTAAACCAGCAGTTTGTCGCTCTGTGTGTAAATTACAGTCGAACCCCAGCGAGACGCTGATTGTGTTTTTCACACCTGATGTGGGGTTTGAGGTTTGAGGACGAGTGTAACTGTAACTGCTGAGCTCGAAGACGTCATCATACAGATCAGAGACGAGGGACAGAAGCATGAGGGAGAGAGGAAGGAAACAGTGAAGTAAGGAATAGAACAGGAAAGGGGTTGGGATAGAAAGAAGGGAGAAAAAACAATGAAAGGAATGAAAGATGACGGAGAAACAGAGAAAGTGTAGGAAGGTGTAAAAGAAAGAAAGGAGAAGTGAAATAATAGAAAGGAAATGAAGGGAGAGAGAAAGGAAAGTAAAATGAATAAAGCAGCAAGAGGAATAAGGGAAAGAGTGGATAAAAGATATGGAAGGATGGAAGATAGAAACAATAACAGAAGGAATAGAAAAGAAAGGAAGGCAAGAGAGAAGAGAGAAAAAACTACACAGAAAAGAAAGGAAAAAAGGTAAAGTAGGAAGTAGAGATGTTTTAAAAAAGAAGGAAATAGAATACTAAAAAGCAGTGAAGAAAGAAGAGAAAAAGAATGAAAGAAAGAAGGGAACAAAAGGAAAGAAGAGAAGAAGGCAATAAAGAATGAATATGTTAAGGAAGAAAGTACGATGGAAAGAGTAAAGAAGAACTGAAATAAGGCTTAAAAAAGAAATGAAGGAAAAGATTAGGAGGAGAAAAGAAAGGAATGTCGGAAAGAAAGAGTCCTTTAAAAACATTTGAGGAATGAACGATGGAAGAGAAGGAGAAAAAATAAAGGAATGTGTAAAAGAAAGGAAGGAGAAGTGAAAGAATAGAGAGGAAACGGAGGGAGAAAGGAAAGTAAAAAGAAATGCAGAGGAAATGAAAAGAATAAGGAAAGAAGGAGTAGGAGGAAGAAAGGTAGAAAGAAAGAAAGAAGAGGATGGAGGAAGAAAGGAAGGTAAAAAGGAGAAGAGTGAGGCAGGAAGGAAAGAAGGAACAGAAACTTGGGAATTAGAAAATTAAATAAAGAAGGAAATGAAGAAAAGAAAATGAAAGAAAGAAAGAAAGAAAGAAAGAAAGAAAAAGATGAGGAAAGAATGTAAGGAAGGAGAAGACTGGAGAGAACGAAGGAGTGAGAGAAAAAAGGCCAGAAAATGAAGGGAAAGAAAGAAGGAATTAACTAAGGAAGAAGGAAGGAAGTTAATTAAGAATAAAAGAAGTTAAAATAAAGTGATGAAACGAGCTGGTTGTAGTTCAGGATTAGAGAGTTTGGTTCCTCGAGGGTTTCCGTCGTTAGTGATGAGGTTCTGGAGTCGGATTCCGGACTGAACCGGTTTTACATTTTAATTTGTGTGTGTGTGTGTGATCTGTGATCTGTGATCTACGTGTATAAATTCACAGTTTCCCATCTGTATACCACATCAGGGCCGGTGTCCATGTGTGTCTACTACCGCACAGACATCGAGTACACACACACATACACACACACAGTGCAAGTGTGTCGAGTCCTGCAGGAGTGTATGCCTCGCACAGCACAGGTCCACGTCCACATATCCACCTTCCCTTAGAGACAGAGAGAGAGACGACAATAAGACAGGCTGTGTTTGTAATCGAGAGAGAAGGGGACACACAGAGAGACTGGCAGAAAATGAGAGACACAATGGGAGAGAGTGTGTGAGACAGTCTGGCTGTCGGGGTGAGACAGGAGGAGCCAGCTGGCCAGAGAGCAGTGTCTGTTGGTGTGTGTGTGTGTGTGTGTGTGTGTGTGTGTGTGTGTGTGTGTGTGTGTGTGTGTGTGTGTGTGTGTGTGTGAGCGGTGAGATCGAGTCCGAGCTACGCTTCCTCCCTCGCTGTCAAAAATATCAGAGTATAATGAACACCATCACTGAGATCACACACACACACGATCACAAATTAACACACTACGAAAAAATGAGAATGATTTTAGGAGACAAAATGTCCTCGCTGCTCAGAGTGTGAGACCGCACACTTTGCGGTGTGTGAGACACACCTTGAATAATCCTAAGAATTCAACATCAACATTGTTCAGATAGTTACTGATAGTTTTTGTTGTTGTTGTTAATACAGCGGTGTCTCCGCACATGATAACCTGACTTGCAAATATTCGCCTTAAAAACTAAAAGTTGGACTAAGAAATTTGCCTCAAAATATGAGCGACCGAGGTGAAGGTAGATAAAGAAAGAAAGAATAACAGGAAGAATAGAAAAGAAAGGAAGGTAAAAAAAAAATGTCAGAAAGAAGGGAGAAGAGACAATGCATGGAAAAGAAAGGAAGATTAAAAATGAAGGAAATAAAGTAAAAAAAACTAACAGAAGGAAGGGCCAGGGGTAGCTCAGTGGTTAAGGCATTGGACTACGGTTCGGAAGATCCCAGGTTCAAACCCCACAACCACCAAGTTACCACTGTTGGGCCCTTGAGCAAATCCCTTAACCCAAACTTAACCCTCAAGTGCTCAGGTGTGTAATGAGGTAAAGATGTAAGTCGCTCTGGATAAGAGCGTCTGCCAAATGCCTACATGTAAATGTAAGAAAAATAATTTAAGGAAGGGAGAAAAGAAGAAAATAAAGAAGTGATATGTGAAGGAAGAACTGAAATCAAGCTTAAAGAAATAGGAGATTAGGAGGAGAAAAGGAAAGAAAGAGGCCTTTGGTCTTTAAAGCAGCCAGTGCCAAGAGGAAGCATTAATTAATATTAATTAAGGTTAAATGTCTATTTATTTTATATTTTACTTCATTTACATGTCTTTTCTAAATGTTTCGATTGTTTTTATATGAAGAAATATGATTATAGTGTTGGAAATTGGTAATATTGGTAATATGTTTGTGTGTCTGGAACGGATTACCTGTATTTACATTATCTCCTATGGGACAATGTGTTTCACAATACAACATTTCGCCTTAAGAACTCGCCTCCGGAGCGGATTACATTTGTATGCAGAGGTTCTTCTGTACTGATGCTTTTGTTGGTTGTTGGTGTTATTGTTTACCTACTATGTTTTTCTTTTATATTTATTATGTCTCTAAGGTTTATCTATGTTTATAAATACAGATAGATGTTATTTATAATGTAATCAACCCTCTATAATTGCTTTGCCAACAATATATATTTTTTAACATTTATGCCAATAAAGCTCTGCTGAAGTGAACTGAGTGAGAGAGACAGAAAGCAGCAGACAGACAGAACGAGAGAAAGACAGACTGTGTGTGTTTGTGTGAGAGAGAGACAGCGAGAGTGTCATATTCTCTCTCTCTCTATGTTTGAGGGAGAGCAGCAGAGAGAGACGGGAGGGACATGAGAGAGACAGTGAGACAGTGAGAGTGAGAGAGACAGTGAGAGAGGGAGAGAGAGCGAGAGAGAGAGAAAAGATAAAACAATGGAGGAGATCATGAGCAGGTGTGTGTGTGTGTGTGTGAGCTTTCGTACAGACGATCAGACGCACTGCAGAATCTCAGCTGTTTAAGATACGGATGAAGCAATGGAGAAAACCTCAAGCTGATGATCTTCCTCATCACGTTGTTCCTCAGAGCTCGGATCTCTCCACCCTCACCCTCAGTAAAGACACCTGGACCTATCCGAGTACACGAGCGTGCAGATCAGAGGTTTAAGACTAACGCAGCAAGCGGTTCAGGGCTCGCCGGAGACACAAGTGGAATTTCAGTGATGTTTTTTTGGAGCCTTTATCTTCGTCTTCTTATTATTTGAATATTAGATGTGATTGGTTGAAAGCTTTGGAGTTTATTAAAGCACGCAGACTTTCATTGTCCTGAATTGTGATAAATGATGAAAATTATCTAATAGAATAAAATAAATTATGTTTATTAAAATAAAATAGAGTAAATATGAGTTCTTTCTTTATAAATTGATAAAAACCCACAGGGCTGAAAACGCATTAAACAGTTGAATTGTGCATGTGCGGTTAGTGGAGTCTGTTTGTGTTACACAAGAAATAAAAACAGTAATAAAGTATTTAAAGTGGAGCAGAATATTCTTTATTTCTCTCACATTTCAGTTTAATTCAGAGCTTTATTACCGTGAATACGGACATAACCGTGTGAATTTGTCTCTGTGTGTGTGCAGTGCTCAGCAGCAGGCGTTTCTCCTGGAGAATGTGGAGTGTAATAACGTGAGCTGTAAAGACGCAGGACGTACGTTCCACGTGCACTGGGACGAGCCGGACCTGAACGCCATCCCCAAAGCCGCCGTGGCCGCCTTCTTCGACATCTACGAGGACGTGAGTCGTTTGTTGTCCTTTTGCTCATCTTCAAGAGCAGACGCTATTCGTCTCATTAACACGCCGTTCAAAAGGGATTCCCTGGAACCTTATTCGGCTGCAGAATTATTGGCACCCTTGTGCTACACAAGCATACACCCACCAGTCATAGAATTAAAATCAGGTGTGTGTGTGTGTGTGCGTGTGTGCGTGTGTGCGTGTGTGCGTGTGTGCGTGTGTGCGTGTGTGCGCGTGTGTGGTTTCTGGCACCAAGAGGTCCTCCATTGCTCCGTGGTCCAGGTCTGATGCCCCATTGTAGGAGGTTTCGATGAAGGACACGGGTCAGCATTAACATACTACAGCTACACGGCTCCATACACAACAAACCGTGACACTCTGTGTGTCTGACTCATTTCTATCAGAACCAGCGTTCTCTTCTTCAGGAATTCCGCGCTACAGTAGCTCTTTTTTGAGAATCTTAATGTTTGCCCGTTTTTGTTCCTGCTTTCAACACACTTGAAAGTTCACTCGCTGCCCAATACAGTATGTCCCACCCACAGCCCCGTGTAAAGAGATTAGATTAAATCTGATGAGATTCAAACGGACGGTGTAGTAGGTACCTCTGTGAGCGTGTTCTCCCTGTGCTTGGTGGGTTTCCTCTGGGTACTCGGGTTTACTCCCAAAGAAGTTTACTTTACATTTAGGCATTTGGCAGACGCCCTTATCCAGAGCGACTTACATTTTATACTCTTTATACATCTCAGCAGTTGAGGGTTAAGGACCTTGCTCAAGGGCCCAACAGGAGCAACTTGGTGGTTGTGGGATTTGAACCTGGGACCTTCCGAACTGTAGTCCAATGCCTTAACCACTGAGACACCCCTGACCCCAAACCCCTAAGACATGCCAACTAGACGTCCAAATTGGAGTCCCCCAAGTGAATGTTGAGCGGGATTGGGAATAAATACAACGGTCAACAACACTGGCTTCGACAACCTCCTGTTGGTTTCTAGATGGACGGATGGATTTGTGTATACTGTATACTGTATATATACACACAGTATAACTGTGCCAAGAAGATAACGCATACAATAGCAGGTACACATACTGTACACACACTACCGTTCATAAGTTTTAGTACACTTGCAAATTTCTCTGTTTTTGTTTAGTGATTTATTTTCTACATTCTACAACAATACTGGGGATTTCAAAACTAT
>JAQQZT010000023.1:2103215-2124800 GCA_030068275.1 Clarias platycephalus
GTTCAAAGGAGATTAATGCATTTTTTGGACGCCTTCAGCATTCCTTTACAATGTAGAAAGAAATAACAATCAGGAACCATCATGGAGTTAGAAAGTAACCCCAAACGGCAGTGTATGTACTGTATGTATATGAGTTCTGAACGATACAGTATACACAGTATAAATACGGGTGTAATATACAGTAGATAAACATTTAGTTATGGATGGTGCAGAGGTGTGTAGTGGATGATCCAGTACAATACAGACAGTAAGTGACTGACAGTGCAATAGTTATTATTAGTTAACAATCTAAGATAATCACTGTTAGTCACTTCACCTGTCAGTGCTGTTCATTTTGATACACACTTGTACTAAACAGGTTTAAGTACCTCTCATATACTGTGCAGTTTGCACCTTTTTTTTTTTCAAAAATTTTAGTTTTTTTTCCCCGTGTGTGTGTGCGTTACACACAAAATTAGTGTAAGAGCTCTGCTATGAACAGTTACAGATGGAACCAGCAACTGCTAATAGATTCCATCAAGTGGATGATTTACAAAACACAGTGTCTGCAGCTTTTAGCTTATTCAGTATCCTATACCAGCCTTAATGTTCTGCTGTCTGAGTTCGGAGGAGATCAGCTCTCTCTCTCTCACCCTTTCTCTCTCTCTCTCCTCCTTTCTCTCTCTCTCTCGCTCACTCTTTCGCTCTCTCTCTTTCCCTCCCTCTCTCTCTCCCTTTCTCTCTCTCTCTCTCTCTCTCTCTCCCTTTCTCTCTCGTGCTCTCTCTCTCTATCTCTCTTGCGCTCTCTCTCTTGCGCTCTCTCTCTCCCCCTTTCTCTCTCTCTCTCGCTCACTCTCTCTCTCTCTCTCTCTCTCTCTCTAATGCAGCTCAACCTTCCTTCGCTCCGCCTGCCAAATGCTGTACACGCATGAAATGTCTTTATTTACAAATCATGAACGGGGGTTTAAATGGGAAAATCTCTACAAACGAATACACATTAAGTATCTCTTAAGCGTTTTAGCCCAGACCAGACCACATGCACTTGTACTTTATGTAATTGTATATATCGATTAAACACCGGGATTAGCTACAACTTATAACTCTTTAGGTTAACTTACAGTCCGGACTTAAAATTTGCAACTGTTACGGTTTTCCTATTCAGTTGTTCCTCTCACTCTACATGTCCAGGGGAAATAATAATAATAAAAAAACACTGATTACTACCAGGGGAGTGAACTGTGTATAAGAATGAGACAAACTCAAGACTTGCAATGAGCGTCAGCAAACTTTAGTAAATAATGTACAACACAGCCAGTTGCTCCATAGTTACAGTGAAAACGAAAAGTTCAGATAAAGAAATTATATTTACAAAAATATACAAAAGATTCAAATTGCAAATTCAATGCTGGGAGCCGCAGGCATAGCTTAAAGCAAAGAAATAACTTTTACGCAGCAGTCAATCTAATCTAATAAACAAAACAAACCAAACAAAACGTCTGGGCGTAGGAAGCCCCGCTAACTACACTGACTGACCAAACATAAGTACGACTACTGGCTTTCGCTCCTAACTCGTGTTTCTAAACAAATCCTCGCTCTATGTGTTGCTCATGTAGACCCACGGGCATACTAACCTCGACTCGACACCGTGAGGTATCGAGTTTATACATTTATACATTCGAAAACCGGAAGTATAAAGAGTCGTCGTCATGTGAATGAAAGAAAGAAGCCGCCGCTGCCTGTATCACTTCCGGGATCTTATACTAGACTAGGGACGTCTCATTGGTTCTCAAGGTTGTGTTGACGTGTCCACCCTCTCACAGAAGCCTCATTTTGCATTATTATCTTCCACCTCAGTAACTTGCATGTTGAAACCACGTTTTGTGGCCACATCAGATCATTTCTACATCATGTGATGTATAACATTGTAGTAAAGTCTCTTATAGTCGAGCAGAACCTTTTAAACTGCGTGGCTTTCTTATTCAAGATGTTCATTAACCGCTTTAAATGGTCCGTCTACTGTACGTCGAAGTCTTAACCTTCTGGCGGCCAAGCTGTGAGCCGATACTGTACCTCTGGTTACTTAGCAGATTTATGAAGTTTTTATTCGTAACAAGAGCTCCAAACACCCAGGAAGCATCAGTGATTCAGCAGCAGTCATGTTTCAGAGGTTGTTTCTTGTACGGGGGCAGTCAGTCCTCCTCCTGGTAGTCTCTCTCTCTCTCTCTCTCTCTCCCGGATAATGAGCAGTGTGAGAGTCGATGCGCCGATCATGCAGAGAGCAGTGAAGCACGCTGGGTAATTTGCAGTGAAAGTGGAGGTGTTTCTGGTGGTCAGCACTGTATCACAGCTGTAATTGTCCTTCCCTGATGTGTGACCCAGGATCCGTCCTTCCCTCACGACTCTAACGAGGCAGACTGATGTCCTGTCCACGCCTCGCCTGAGACCAATGGCTAACCTCTCACCTTCCGTGTGCTTTGGCTCTGCACCAAATCCACCTGAGTACTTCAGCTCTCGGTCACTGCATTTATTTCCAGCAAGCTAATTTAAATGTTGTTGTTTTTTCAGTGAACCTTTTTTTTTTTTTTTTATTCCTGCCCTAATTATCTTTTACCTGATTAACCGAAAGGGTATACAGGGTGTCCTTATACCTTGACCAGGACACCAGGTGACCGTCGTGGCCTTTTCTACAGCACATTGCCATTATCACTGGAATGCCAGCTTCATCTTAATAACTAAATTAGTTTTTGCACATCTCGTTAAAATTTGAGATAATTATACGAGAATCAGCTATGTTGTTAAACTACGAAATGATCAGTGTCCGATATTGAAATGCCCTCATACACATACACGGTTATCATCAATATAAAGTTGCAATTTTCACGGTACAACTAGTCGATACTACGTCCTTTCTAGTAAAGACACTGAAGAGACATTTTGCTGGGACAGACACAAGTTAAAAACAGAACCGATGTAATAGAAACCTTCTACTCGTCACACTTAGGGTTTAATCAGGTTTAGGTGCTGTTACATCATGAAATTTTTCTAAATCATCCATGAAGCTAGCGCGTTCTACTTGTTTTGTTTCTAAACCCATCACAAATCCCGTCTCTAAATCCTGCATAAGTCCATCCAAATTTAAAGCATTTTGGTTTCTAGTCATCATTTTTGGAAATGGTTCTTTGGAGAAAATGAAAGAAAACACAGATGGCAAGAAAAGTGCATGAGGCTTTACTGTCTCGACAGACCGGCAGCAAGTCCAAGAGCTCCGGAGCCATGACGACAGATTCAGGACTATTTGAAAATCGAGGCTTAATGAGCGTTAAGAATGCTTTCGCATATGCAGAGTTTAGTTCGTTTTAATCAAACTCTGGTGCGTTTTTTTCTTTTCTCTTCGGTCCGGTGAGAACGGCAACTGGACAGCCGGTCCGAGGTCAACCAGCCCCCTGAGGTGGACGTGGTATGGTTCTAACAGAACCCGCAGGAAGAAGCCTACGCCAGGCCCGAATGCAGGAGTGAATAAAAGCGCAGTGTATTTTAGGATGTGGGCGACGCTTTCAGGAGATAAGAGCTGCTAAACCGAGCCACGAGTTGCAGCGCGAGTCAAAGGACGGAGCCGAAAGTGGCGTGGAAATGGAGGTGTTTTGATAATTTTGAATGATTTGCCGAAGTGAAAAGAAAAGATGGAAAGTGTTTTAAACTCGTAACTCCTACAATTATCTAGTAATATATTGAGCGCGGCTCTTTGTTCTCCGCATTCGAGTGATTTTTTTTATGATTTCTCGCACTTCACAAAGGTTTTTCAGCACAATGAACAAAGGAGAGTCGCGCATGTGTTTTCATCCCACACTCCTCCATCAGTATATATATATATTTTTTTTCATTGTTGTTGTTTTTAATTGCTTTGTGGTGCAGTGAGAATTCTAAATGAACCAAAAGGTGCAGTTTTATCCGGATTTGGACTCGGGGATCACACTAATAGGTGTGAAGGCACCCCAAGGCTGTGTTAAATTGTTTTGTATATTTAGACAGGAAAATTAGCAGTTGTTGTGATCATGACTGAATTTGCTCTGGTTTGAGGGCTCGTGATCTTTTTGGTTGCTCTTGCAGAGATTTAGAGCATGGGGTTTGAGTAAACATCAAGGTGTGTTGTCTCAGGGAAACCAGGATGTTTGCTGCTGTTTCTCTGTACAGCTGGGGGCCAAAAGTTTTGAGAATGACACTAATGTTAATTTTCACAAAGTCTTCTGCTTTAGTGTTTTTAGATATTTTTGTCAGATGTTACTCTGACACAGCCTGACTGATGGCGCAGCCCATTTTTACATAATCGATGCTTGGAGTTTGTCAGGGTTTGTGGGTTTCGGTTTGTCCACCTGTCTATTAAGTACTGACCACAAGATCTCAGTGGGATGAAGCTCTGGGGAGTTTCCTGGCCATGGACCCAAAATATTTATGTTTTGTTCCCCGAGACACTTAGTTATCACTTTTGGCTCATGGCGAGGAGCTCCATCATGCTGGAAATGGCATTGTTCTTCACCAAACTGTTCTCGGATGGTTGGGAGAAGTTGCTCTGGGAATATGTTTTTGTACCGTCATTTATTCATGTCTGTAGAATCCACTGCCTCGGCTGAGAAGCGACACCACACGCGAATGGCGTCGGGATGCTTCACTGTTGGCGTGACACAGGGCTGACTGTTATTTTTTTTATATTTGTGTCGTGTCAAAACCTTTGTCCATATTCTTTTGTAGGAGTTTTTATGGTGATGTTAATGATGAATAGCTTTCTTGAGTTTTTTGGCAGAGAAGTTTCCTTTCCTTCCTTTCTAAAGTCCTGTCCAGATTAGATTAGTTGTACATGTGGACATGGTCTAATGTAATTATTGACAGAGTATTTCCAGGATTTTTGTCCTGTCTGAATCTGTTATGTCAATAAGTTTTAGGCGAGGCGAATGCACATACCTTGAAAGATTCCTCTTCCGTAGAAGAATTACAACCACATGTAATATCAGTACCAGCCAAAAGTTTGTAGACACCTTGAAATTCTGTTGTTGCTTTTTTTAATTGATTAATTTTTTACATTCAAGAACAATACTAGATTTTTTTTCTAAACTGAAATAACACATATAGCATTAGTTAATTAAGTAACAACATCAACAGACAGTTGTTATTTTTAAGACATGAAGGTCAGCTGTTCTGGATCAGTTCTTCTCACAAGAACAGTATTCAAGTAAAGTGCGTTTGTAAAACCCATCGAGCTCCATGATGAAACTGTCTCTCATGATGACCTTCCCAGTAGTGTGCTATCTATAATTAATAATTCCTTCAGGAACATTACTCAATATATATGCAGAAACTACATAAACAAAAAGTGCTCAACTAACACAGTGATGGCCTGATATTTTAGATCAGGTTATCTTACTGTGGAATTGTAAAACTCTGCTAATGTGCTCATAAACATGAACTGTCTGTTTATGAGATAAACAAGTTCAGCGGTACCTCGGCTCACCAACATCCCGCCTCAAATTTTACTTCATTTACATGTCTTTTCTAAATGTTGTTTAGAAAATTGACCAGTTGTTTTTAGATACAAAAATATGATCATAATGTTGGAAATTGGTAACATTGGTAATATTTTTGGGTGGCTGGAACGGATTATCTGCATTTACATTATTTCTTATTCTTGCGTTTCGCGATCCAAAAATTCACCTTATGAACTCGCCTCCGGATCGGATTAAACTCGTTTGCCGAGTTGCCGCTGTGTGTGTGAGTGGCGTCTGAATGTGTGATTGCAATGGGAAAAAAAAAACCCAACTGTGCTCCCTTGACAGTGCGGAGGTCCACAATAAAGGAAAACATCAGGAGGAGGACACTTTGTCCGTGCACTAAGTGCGTCCTTATGTACAGCTTCTGATATGTTGGCTATACTAAGTGTGTGTGTGTGAGACTGTGTGTGGTTTTTGGTTTTATCTACAGAAACTGTCCTTGACTGGTAGTCGGAGACGTTGGGGATTATGATTAATCACAGAGACATCAGAATGTCTTCCTGTCTCTCTCAGTTCAGTTCACCTCATTTCACTAACGTTATTACTCTGACCGGATTACATTACAGCATCGCCGGGGGTTACACCTGTACGTCACACGTCTACTGAAAACACAATCATAAGGTCTAGTAGGAAAGATGATGTGTGTATAATTGTGGTGTGTGTGCATGCGTGTGTGTGCGTGTGTGAAACAATGTGTCACATAAAACAACCATTTAAAAGCAGCCTCCTCTTTAATAGACGACAGAAATTGCAGGTTAGTTTTTATACATCGCGCCCACGTGTGTGTGTGTGTGTGTGTGTGTGTGTGTGTGTGTGTGTGTGTGTGTGTGTGTGTGTGTTGTACAGCGTTCGTGTGTGTCTGCCTGCTTGCAAAATCAAGTGGTCATGACCCCAATCATCTCGTATCACAGGGGGACAGACCACGTTTCTCACCGTGTCCTCTGCCGGCTGTGTGTCTGTTTAACACTGATCCTGCTCGCACTGCAGGCAGAACTAAGATCTGATCATTTATAAACCCTAATCTGACTATCCTAATCCCTAATCTGATTATCCTAATCCCTAATCTGATTATCCTAATCCCAGGTCTGATAAATTCTAATGGCCAAGTCAGATCACTTCTAACCCCACATCTGATCAAACCTAATTATAAATCTGATTGATCATTAACCAAAATCTGATCAATCCTAATCTCAGTTCTGATAAATCCTAATGACCAAATCTGATCAAAGCTAATCCAAAGTCTGGTCAACCATAAAACAAATCTAATAAAATTTTATATGAAATCTGATTGATCGCAAACCCATATCTGATCGATACTAATTAAAATTCTGACTTTGATCCTCATCTAAAAACTGATTTTCAGTCTAATCCCAAATCTGATCGTGAAACAAATCTGATGACTGTAATCCCAAATATAACACTAAACCTTAATCCAGTTCAGTCCCTGATTCTGATCCCAAATCTAACATTTAACCCCCATTCTAATCTTAAATCTGACATTATAAATGGTCCGATTTAGGGTTAGAATTAATCTTAAATCTCACCTGGATCCTAATCCAAAATCCATCCTGCTCCTTAATCTGATTCTGATCCTACTCCTAAATCTGACTCTAACAGTGCACCAAAATCTGACTTAGTCAATTTGCTAAACCTAAATCCATCCATGTTCCTAATCCTAAACCCAATCCTGTTGGAAGATTTCTTAATCCAGGTCTCCATCCTGGTCCGGATTTTAATCCTGAGCTTCATAATGTAAACGATTTTCCTTATTCTGATATCATCTCCTGAAGTAACTCAGGTTCCTCCTCTGAGCCGTGACTCTCATCAGTCTAATCAGATTATTAACATGAGAAATCAGAGACGTACTCGGGTCTTCATCACTCTTCACTTCCCTCGTTAGTATCGGATCAGCGCTAGGCAGAACCACAAACACACACCGCACCATTTAATTTGTCCTAAGGACTGCGGACTGAACTCTAGTCTAAATATAAATGTGTAAATGTTTGGTCTTATTATTATTTATTATCATTTCCTCTGGTCATATTATAGAGATAATTTTATAACCGTCCCATTTACAGCAGCATACTGTTTACACCAGTGTGTGTGTGTGTGTGTGTGTGTGTGTGTGTGTGTGTGTGTGTGTGTGTGTGTGTGTGTGTGTGATGAAACCTTTGATGGCTGGTGTCTCCAATTCAAGACATTTTTCACTTTGTGAGATGTTTTGTCTTGTGTCTGGTAACACCTTCATAGTGGGATGTGCAGCATTAGTGTACAAAACACACACACACACACACGCAGAGCTTTGATCTGATGGCCGGTAATGGTCCTGCAGAGTGCATTAACAATGTGGGGGTGTGACAATGACACAGAGAGATGTGAGAAGCCAGGGGCGTTGTGGGAAACTGAAGTGCGTTTTCCTTTTTTTGTTTTTTTTGTAGGGGATTTTGGACATGATCGTGCTGAGCCAGGCGGAGGGGGAGAAGGAGCTCACCATCCACGCCCTGAAGAACAACTTCGAGGCTGATGCTTATTTTGTCAAAGTGATTGGTGAGTGAAGACGAAAACGAATACTACCCCAAATATGTTTTTTTTGTTGTCTTCTTTGTCTTACTGCGTCTTCCACAGATTATCTGACGTTACCCGACATGATGTTTTTTTTCCCCTAAAGTCCGTAATGAGGCTTCTGAATTTCTAAACGGTTCAGACAGAAAGTCTAGTTTACACAGAAACAAGTGCAAATAATCTAAGATTAATTTCATCTGAATAAATGTACATGAATGAGTTTAATTAAAATTTAAATGTTGTCTGTGTTGGAGAAGCAAACATGCAGTGCATATCTTAATACGAAACCAACTTGTCATCAGATGTTATCAGTTCTATCGGAGCTCGGGCACGGATCAGACTACACTTGACCCTAAGATTCGTTACATTTGTGGGTCATGGATCAGCCTTCTGTACTTCACATGAAAGGACGACCTTGAGCACGGCTTGGTGTACTCGGGCGTGTCTCGAATCACATAAGACAAACGCGGAAGTGGACTCGTGTTTATAAAGTGACGTCATCAGTGCAGTCTGTGTTCTCTGATCTCTCCGTGTTCACTCGGCGTCTTCTGATCTCTGTCTCCGGACTCCATGACCAGAGATGATGATACGACTGGGTCAGTCTAGACATCCTCAAAAGCTTCTTCATTCTTTGCACTGTTCTTCTCTTTGTGTTTACCGGCAGATTACAAACCACCTAGCAGTGCATGTGCGTGTGTGTGTGTGTGTGTGTGTGTGTTTAGTAAATCACACATTGACTCCGCCCTCTGGTTTACACATTTGGTTAGAAACGCCCCACGTTTGTGACTGTGAATCCAGACCACGCAAGTAACAAAAGAGCTAAAGGTGTTACCTTCACACCTTTAATTAGTGTTAATGAAGGAAAGTGTTTTCTTATGTAATTATGAAAGTCAAACCAGGACTAGTGATGAAATTTTGTGAATGAAGGCATAAAATGGATCGACATTTACAGAAGACTTCAGGCACAGTACGGTGATGAGACTCTCAGCCGCAGTAAAACATTTGAACAGCACGAACGTTTTAAAGAAGGTCGTATTTCCGTGAGTGACGATCCCGACCGAGGTGGTTCGGAGCCCACTGCAGTCGTTCCCGTGAACATTTGGCGAGTGGAACGCCTGATCTGTCTGTGTGAACTGTACACACACTCATTCACCGACACCACTTGCATGTTACAGGAACTCGGCTGGGAGTTATTTCCCCGCCTCCCCGTACAGTCCTGACCGCGCTCCAAGATATTTAAACGTTTGGAAACGCCATTAAAGGAGTTCCTGGGAGACCGGTGTTTCAGACGTGAATCAGACAGACAGTCCGATCGTGGCTCCGGCATACTGAGAAAACTTTCTACCTTGATGGTGTCCAAGCTCTAGTGAAACGGTGGTATAAGTGCATTAGTGTATCAGGAGATTATATAGAGAAATAAAGGGGGTTTTACTCTCAGGACTGTGTTCTGTTACTCTACAATCAAAAGTCCCATGTTGACTTGAACGCTGCTCGTAATTATCTTTGCTCATTCCACATCTCCATGTTCAGTTCTTCCAACTAACTCAGACGGTTCATGATCTCCTGTCATGCTGCTGAGACGGAGGGATGGATGGATAGAACAGGGAACATGACCCCTCTCTGCAAGTGTTTGTTGAACCTGTCATAACAGAGCTGTAAGGGCTCTCTCTCTCTCTCTCTCTCTCTCTCTCTTCGTTGGTCGGCGTGGAAACGGAGGCACCGGTGTACCTGACATTTGGAGAGCTGACATTTGCAAAGAGGGACGCGTCTCTTAAAAAGCCGGTTCAACGGCGTTTAATCCTGCAACAGTGCTTTTATTATAGCAGAACACACGTGTATGTGCATGCAAGTGTATTTACACACACACATATATATATATATATATATATATACACACACACACATGTGTATGTGTGTGTGTTGTATGTGTACATGCTCTCGCTGTATATGACATTTGGTGCTTTCTAGCTGGAAAGGATGTAATACTGACACACACCCACACACATACAAACACACACACCATTTCCCCTCCCACTCTCTCTCTTTCACTCTCTCTACATGTCTCTCGCCCTCCTACCCTCATCCTATCGCTCTCTACCTCCCTCCGTTTCTCATTTCCTCCTTCCTTCCTTCTCTCTTTCTGGGATAATGAGCAGTGCGAGAGTGTTACCAGTCGATGCTGTGATCGTGCGCACAGGACGGAAAGCAGCGAGGCACTCTGGGTAATTTGCTGCGAATTGCAAACTGCTCCCGGGCTGCCAGTACCCTCAAACACCCCTCCTCTCTCACACACACACACACACACATACGACTATCAGGACCCCTATTCTGTTACACGCTGCATGTCAAACAATATGTGTGCATGGTTTAGAAAGGAAAAGTGAACGAGACACTTGTCCGTGTCGGAGTGTATAAATAGCAGAAAGGTTGGGAGTTTGTGTCCACGCTGTGAGCGCTAAGCCACCGTTCTGCGCAACTCATTAATCTAACATATTCTGACACACACACACACACACACACACACACAGAAACATACACAGCATGAAGCAGGCTTTCTATTCCCTCTAACTCTCCCCGAGACGCAGTCGAGAGTCTAATAGCTTCCTCTTTCGGGAGCTGCAGCTGTGTGGACTCGAGAAAAAACGACTCGGGATTGTCAAACTTCCTGTACAGATGAAGAGAAGTGTCCGCAACATCTATCTGTCCTAGTCCAGATGTTCTCCCAGCTTTTATTTATTTATTTATTGCCACTGAATTTGAGCCCCCTGGAATTGCCGTTATTGCTGCATGTTGCAGGAATACAGATCAGCAGTGTCGAGCTCGATTACGGCCCGCAGGCCACACGGGCGATCCGAGTGCCCTCAGAGGGCCTTAAAGAGCGGTGTATTTAAGTGCATCTCGTCTGTGGATCGACACGAGTTACATCAGTAACCAATACCTTCTGCACTGTTAGGCAATAAAAGCAATTATACACATTTCATGTGAAACCACCTTCGCAAGCTGACGAGATCAGGTTCTCTCTATCGTGTATTGGCGCTCCGGTCTAGCAGCAGGTGCTACTGATGATTTCCACAACTATGCACATTCTTTATCCTCAGAATCGTCCATCATGGAACGAATCAAATCCACCTGGGCATTCCTCGTTTGTAACAATCAATTTCATGCTTTTTCATATAAAGCGAGTGTATAAGCAGCAGCAACAAAAGTGAAAATAATTGGGAGATTGAAGGGAGGTGAAAAGATGGTAGACATTGCTCGTTCTTTTAACATGAATCGTTCATCCATCAGCACAATTTTAAGTAAGCACTTTAATGTAATAATATACCGTGGATAGCCAATTATGGCAGTATCCTAGTACCTAGACGATGTTTGTTGGACTTACGAACAAACTCGACCTACAAACAAGCTCTCTGGATTGGCACTCGTTCGTATGTTGGGGACTGTTCATATTCAGGGTTCACACAGCTGCCATGTGCACAGGACAGCAATCAAACCTTTCACACAATATCAAAATATCAAAACAAATCCTACAAATATTATTTTTTGTCCTCTGAAATACGTTATGCTGCCAAACTGCTGCTCAAGCAACACCACGGAGCGGAGAAAAGGCTCACATCAGAGATGGTAACGTCATATGTTTCATTCATGGACCAAAGCCCAAATTTTCTCTTTATGACAACTATAGCATTGCTCTGACATCGTCAGGACTCGATCTCATGATCATTTGAAGACAAGGCTACGCCTTTTAGAAGCTAGCAAAAATAAAATGGTTGGGTTTCTGTTCTGCTTGGGGACAGTTAGAGATGGCAGATTAAGATGGTTTGGATATGTGCAGTGGAGGAATGAGGGGTATATCAGGAGGAGAATGTTAGAGATGGAGCTGCCAGGTAGGAGGAGAAGAGGAAGGCCCAAGACGAGGTTTATGGATGTGGTGAGGGAGGACATGCAGGAGGTCGGAGTGAACAAATGGTCCACTGTGGCGACCCCTAATGGGAGCAGCCGAAAGAAGGTGTTCCAAAGTCCCAGGAACTGCGATAAAAACACCACAAACGTATATCTCTGCTAAAACCTTCCATGTGACCTTTCTGAAGCCATCTGTTGTTTATTACATTTTCATCTTTGCTAGGTGACATCATCGTTGTTTATTGTTCATTTGGAATCGATTGATATGGAACACTACAACTGCTGTAAGGGGAAACAATGTAGCCATGAGCCATTTCAGGATCACTTTTCTCACAGGTCACATTAAAGTTTAACCTCTGGGATATAAATGATTTCCTGTCTGCCGCTGTTAGAAACAGCCAGAGACGGCTGTCGAGTCTCCTGGCCAATCAATAGCGTGCGTTGTTTGAACATGCTAAACTGGAATCTCCTTCCTTTTGCAAGTATCAACAGTATCTAGATTAGATTCTAATGCTAAATCCTGTTTTGCGGGTGATGCGGTACATTTCTATTTTAACCACGTACTGTTGGTTAGTTCAGTGTTTCTTGTCTGCAAACTCGGCCGACTCAGCTGATGAAGACCGATTCGAGTCAGAAGCTGTAGATCAGAGAAACAAACTGCATTGCAGGGAAGTGGACGTGATGGATGTGGTGGAACACTGAGCGAGCTGAACGCTGAACTCGACCAGGGTGAATTAAGGAGCCCAGATGAATAAGACGGCGATTCTGATGACTCGACAGCGTGCCGGTTTTAAAACCTATAGTCCAGTCAGTGTCTCTGTCTCTCTGTCTCTCTCTCTGGACCTGCGGGTTTGTTCTTAGGAGCAGATCTCCCATCTTCTAGCCGCTTTGTATAAAATGTTTTGTAAAAAGTCAACATGTTGCGTGTTGACTGTCTTTACAAAGATGTCTATACAGTTACAGCTGAGAGCTGAATTCATCTGGCAGCTCTGATAAGCTGTTATGTTTCAGTTGATGTCGAGTGCAATTATGGGAAAAAGAAAATATATTCTTTATCATTTGTTTTTTTTTTTTTACAGTCCACATAAAAGATTAATGGCGACTTGCTCGATTGTTAGCCACATCCACTAGCTATCTTACCCCGTACGTCTATATTTCCCAGTTGCCTAGCAACAGTATTTTTTTTCCCCCACTGAGGGTATTGTATGTTTGTCTTTACATGTCAAAATCACACCAATTCTCCAAGTGTGAGCGGGAAGTGGCTCCTCAATCTGTCTTTTGTTCATGCCTGCATTGCAATCACAAATACAACCACGCACATTCAGCACATTACACACACACACACACACACACACACACACACACACACACACACACACACACACACACACACACACCTTTTCCTGCAGTCAGAGTGAAAAGCAGGATTTATAAATGTAAAAAAATATACAGAAAGACAAAAACATATGACACCATTTATTTAAATACAGAAAACTAATCGATATACAATAAAACCTGCTGTTCCATGTCCAGTGAGAGAGAGAGAGAGAGAGAGATAATAAATGGACGATTTATCCTTTCCTGGAGTGAAGTGTAACACAAAGGAACAAAGTAAAAAAAAAAAAAAAAAAGATTTTAAAATTCTACATGAATGAGCCGTTTAAAAGAAGTCATTATTACCCAACGACGGACCGGGTCTGTGGTCTTATTCATCGTCCGCGCGTACTTACCGAAACATTTCCGAGAATAGAAAGCAATTTATGATATTGTTCTTCCACGTGAGAAAAATGTAATCATGGGTAAACTGATTATGAAGTGCCCCAGCCCACTTATTGTCAATCATATTAGCAATGATAATGACGGTAATCGCTTTCTCTGAAGCTCGCAACAAAGGTGCAGACAAGACGCAGAGATGAACCTCAAAGTAAAACCACATTAAAAGATCAGCTGGATGCCTTGCTTCTGTGCTCAAATTTTTTTTTAAAGGTGTACGGGATTCTCTTCGCAGGAGTGATGAGTGTCTCATCGGCCCATTTTGTCTGACCGGGACAATTTTTACCTGAGCTCTGCTACAACACACTCCAGGTTTGGAGGAAATAAAGATGGGGGGAAAAAAAACCCACACACAATAGCATCGTCATGCACACTTGAATCCTTTTCACGCCAGGGTTTTTAGCTGCAGGCGCATTTCAGCGAGAAACTGGAGTCAATCTGACACTCGTTACACATGTCTTTCATGCGTTTCATATTGTTCATGCTACAAAAAAACATCAAATTTCCTGAATACCGCAAGCTTTCAAAGTGTACGCACAGCAACGGATTTGCAGATTAGCAGAATAAATTCATCGAAGCAGAGCAGTTTAAGATGTGTAGGACAGAGTCCAGTCTCGTGCGTAGGTCTCAGGGTCTTGATTCCCACATCACTGCTTACTATTTATGAGGCTGAATTCCCTCCCTGAGCTCCTCAGTGAAACCGAGCTCATAAACCCTCAACCTGCACACGGAGCTAATCATGACTCCTAGCACATAAACTCCGCGTTAGTGGTCAGCCCATTAACATGCACGGATGGAGACGCCCTTTTGATTTTAACGTGCCACAAGCCCTCGTTACCGGCCCATAATCACCGTCTCGTTCACGTCCCGCGCTAACTCAAACTGGCGGTTCAATTAGGGCAGTTAATAAAGAGCAGATCGATCGAGGAGCAAGAGGGAGTCAGGAAACGAGGAGCGCTCGGTTAAAGAACACGCTGCTACACATGCGGAAGATGACATTTAAAACAGGATGAGTGAACGGGTTTAATAAATAACCGTACAACCCGATATCGCACTCTTTAGTGGAATAAAAGGACCGGTGGAGTATTGAACTGCTAAGGGATTTACTTTAATACTTTCACAAAGAAGTGGAAACCTCATCTTCTCTTAGTTTACTGTTTGAAAAGGTCAAACCCGGGCATAACAAATTGAAAAATTTTAAATAAAATAACTGTTGAATCAGTGAATCAAAATCTTAAACAGGTTTCATCACTTACGTTAATAGAGGATTAGCACAATTTTAAAAATGGGGGGGAAAAAAAGGTCTATTTGAGAACTCATGGGAACTATAAATGATAGTGAGAATGAGTTCTGGAACATTTATACTGTTTTATTCCAATTCATAAACAATGGTTGCATTTGATAATTCTAGTGCGCTTATTTATTGTTTTCTAAGACCAGCACACTGCCAAAAGTCCTGGAATATGTCCATAGGAAGAAACCCTCCACAGTAGTGATAACCTGGTGATTCAGTACATTCAGGTTGTACCTGAATGTTATTTCCACACGAAACGTTATTTCCACATAACGTTGCTGAGTCTCGACCTGAGCGACTGAAGCAACCCCAGATCATAACACTGTCTCCAGAGACTTGTACAGTGGACACTATGCATGATGGTGCATCGCTTCATGTGCTTCCCTTCTTACCCTGACACGCCCATCACTCTGGAATAGGATCAATCTGGACTCATCAGGTCACATGACCTTTTTCCACATCGCTGTAAAGTCCAGTCTTTATGCTCTCTAGCAACCTGAAGCCTTTTTTACTGATGAGTCTCACTAACAAGTGGTTTTCTTATGGACACACAGCTGTTTAGTCCCAGTTCTCTTCACATTGTCTCTGTGTCTGTGTGTGTGTGTGTGTGTGTGTGTGTGTAAATGCTTTTACTTTTAAACACAGCTCTGGTTTCTACTGAACATTTTTTCCCATGTGGCTTCACCAAGAGTTGAAGTGATCATTCTAGTCATTTTAATGTTTTCGTTGCTTATGACACTTGTGAAACAGCAGAGGTTTTTTTTTTTTATTGTTGTTGGGTTTTTTTGGCCAGACTGTGACAATATCACAAGAAATTACAGATATTTTTTTTATTACAAATTTTTATTATATATATATATATATATATATATATATTTTTTTTTTTTTTTTTTTTTTAAGTTGAGCTAAGTTTATTGACAGGATACTGCCAGTGCCTCATAGCTTACTGTGTAGCATATTTCGAGTAGTTTGAGTTTTTTTCTTGTAGCATAACATTTGTGGTGAATCTATTTTATATCTCCTTTCGGTATTTTAACACTGTAGAAGTTATAGTGTGTGTGTGTGTCTGTGTGTCTTTGAGTGTGTTTGAGCGAACCTGTAGGCAGAAGAGGGTGGGGTAAACAAGCTGAGAGTGTCTCTGGCTGTGTATTTATGCAGATGTGGTGCTGCAAGGAACATCTGCTCACGGTGTTGCAGCTCAGTTTCACTGGAATTTTTATTTTAAGAAAGCTTCAACACATAACATGATAGAAATTAGCCCTTGACGTGGCTTTGAGAAATGCTTTCAGAGGACAAACAGATGTGGGAAATCAACAGACGAACGTAAGAACTGAGAGCGTGGGATCCACTAAATTTATATTTTACTACAATTCAGATGAAAATGAGCATAAACCGATTCGGGGTTTTGATGAACAGAAGAACAGCAGTTTATTAGCATGTAGACCAGCACTGGGATCAAGAGAGAAGGAACACCATCTAAGATAAGGACAGACAGAGCCATCACAGAGACGACGCCACCAAGTGAGGAAGAGCCATCATAAAGAAGGAGGCATAAAGAGAGGCGGAGCTATCACCGAGACAGCACCTTCAAGAGAAGGCGGAGCCATCATATAGACAGCAAAATCAAGAAAGCCGAAACCATCTCAGAGGCAGAGCCATGATGGGAGGCGGGGTCTTCACAGAGAACACCAACAACAGTGACAGCAGCAGCATCAAAAGGGGCGGAGTCGTCTGAACTTTACTTTGTCATTGACCAAAACTATAAACTATGTAGTATTATTGACTACAGGAAGAACGGAGCACGGGAAATCTAGCTATAGAGACTTGTTTATTTCTGTTGTAAAGCTGGGCGTTTTATGATGGGCTCTACGGGGATTGACTCACTTTTGGCGCCAGTGGTCCTAGTGGTCATTCAAGAAACTGCACTTTTTGATACTTTTTCAGAACAGGTTTCCCTTGACTCAAACACAGTGTAACCCATCAATCAAAACGTAATATCCAGGTAATAGGATCACTGTCTGTATAAAAATATAAGAAGAATTTTTAAGCAGGTAAATACTGCATGTCAACATGATGTAGTAGCAAGTATAGGATCGTCAGTGCAGCCTCCTCGACACCTCTACCTACCCAATGCACAAACTTAATTGGATCCAACTGGTCTTAGAATCTCCACTTGTCTAAGAATCTCCCGTTTAACTCGTTTCTTAAAACCGTCTATAAACAAGGAGGTACGAGCAACTGGCCTAATTCATGATTTTCATGGATTCATAGATGTTTGTTTTTTACTACACACAATCACAGCAAGTTTACAAAATGTCACAACTCTATGTAGGTAATGAGACGGACTAGAATTTCAGTAAAAAATAAATAGCAAATTTAACGGAGTGGAAATGCTGCCACACTGCAGATCTCACGATAAAATAATAATCCATTCTCTCCTGTTCATTGTTGGCTTGGTGTTATGATGGAGTGTATGCTATAATCTGATGTTTCATTTGTATTCAGGGTAAAACTTTAGACATGAGTGCCCTGCTACACAGTCTGGTACACAGTGTATAGTATAGCGTAACCTTTTTACAAACCTGACACAGAAAAAATAACACGCTGTTTCTCGACCGTTTTTTCTGCGTTTCAACTCATTGCTCATAATCGATACGTGTTCCGCAGATCCGCGTAGTTCTCACACGCATTCCACTATTTTTCTTTTTTTTGCCCCTACTTGACATTTAATACAGCTGCATTGAAGATTAAGCAGCAATAAGAACACTGTGTCTAGTGCATGATTTCTCATTTTTGTGTGTGGGTGAGTGTGTATTTTTCACACTACCGATATTTTTTATCGTAATGCAGATTAATTTTCTAAGCAAGGCTTTTTAAGATGACCTTACTTCTTATAGGATGTGAAGGGTTTATTAAACCCCAGCAAAACATAAACAGTCTGAAAGTCTCCGCCATACGCCGGGTATATAAAAGAGGCCTTCTAGTTAAATGCACAAAAACACATTGATTGAGACTCAAAGGGATGAGAAGGAAAACAAACATATGATTTATGTATGTATTATATAGTTAACCATTCACATTCTAGTCCTCTTCGTTTCATTCATATTCAATTCAAATCACTGAACATGGATGCGACTGAGAGGTCTTTACTCTGCTGCTCTGTTGTGTGATTACGATATTAATATTAATGTCTCTTTAAAAAAAAAAAAGTGGCACAGCTTGGCTTGGATCTTGCCTCGAGACCGAGATTGCTATAAGCAACATGGCCTGAAAACATTTCTGATATATTCCTGTACGGACTCTACAGCATAACCAGAGGGTGGCCATGGGCAAACAAGCTAATGCTTTAAACTTCCTCTGAAACTTCGCTATGTAAACAATCCTGTCTTCTATTGTTAGTTTTGATGCCAATGTTTAGTTTTATATAAGAAAGAATAGGTGCAGATTCAGGATATTAATAATTAACTAGATTTACAGTATAATGACAGTCTATGGGATGAGTTGCTAAGCTGCCCTAAAGTGGTTGCTAGGGCGTGGCTTGACAGCTTCACAATGATCCTGAGAGACTGATTGGTTGCCTGAGTAAAATGAGCCCGCCCCAAGTCTCTATGACGTTGGGATCCACATTTTATATTTCTACCAAATTGTTGCCATCCATTATCTATACCATTTAGTATAATTCAGGGTCATGATGGTAGCAGGAGAAGCAGAAGTGCACCAGCTTCACTATCTCCAACAACTGGAGGACCATCAGCATTTGCTCAGAAATTATTCAAGTCAGTCGGTTATATACAGTGCGTTTGGAAAGTGCCTCCTCAGTGGCCATGTGGTAGTACTAGTCTAGTACTAGTAGTGCTTTGACGCGCTCTGGTTTTGGCGTGTTCTGGTTCTGTCGCACGTATCAGGGAGTTCTCCGCTTGACGTCGGCCGCATATTTTTGTGTGAAAATGTCAACCATCCAACAACATGTTTTTCTAGTGGAGCAAGTTTTTAAAGCTGACGAAAAATACACTGATTTAGTCCATGAAGAATTTCAAGCAGACGATAATGAGACAATCGCGATACTGTGTGAGATTTAAACAACAACAACTGAGAATAAAAACAAGTTTCATTAAACTAATATTTTCTCATAACCTACTCTACACGGCCACTGCGGAGGGACTTTTTGAACGGACGTTATGTTGCTCGCGCTGCTTGCTGAACATAGAAATTTAATTTGTTGCCTGTTGTTAGCATGAACTCGGGGAATCGTGCTGAGCCGTGTTAGTTTTGATCCGCCACCACTACTGACTACAGCGAGCTCTGCTCCAAAACCTCCTGTTTTTCTTCCAGTGCAGTGAAGGTGCGATAAAGCTTGGTTCATCACTCAGTTTTAACACTGCTTGTTGTATTTGCTTTCCTTCACAAGTAGTGCACGGCACATAAAATCCCTCAATACACAAACACACTCCCGTGTTCACAAATCAGTCTTAGTGAAGAAGTAGATGCACCCAGTGTAAACACAACCAGCTGATCTCAGCTCAGACTTAACCCATCAGATCAGCAGTGAAAGGCTTTCTCCTAGCACGGGGTGTGTGTGTGTGTGTGTGTGTGTGTGTGTGTGTGTGTGTGTGTGTCGTGACTGATTTGACACACCGTCTCTGACCGTTTGCTTCAGTGATGTGGAACAGAACAGCTCGATGTGAAATCTCCAATTTCACAGTCTTCACTCTCAGGCCTCTCCAGATCCTCTGAAGTGTCGATTGTACGCTTTCATCCACATATTTATGTGAAATTTTAAGAAATGTTTTGATGCTCGACTGAAGTCTAAAAGTCGGCATCTGGATGAAGCACTGATGTGATTAAGGATGATGAAGCTGGCTTCTCTTTAGTTTGGTTTGTAAAGAGTTTAGGACACTGTTGCCATGGTTGCAGTAACGGTGAAAAGAGACTACAACAAACCTGGGGTGCCAATACTTAAACTGAATCTGTAAAACTTGACTCGGGAAGTCAGTTGCGTAGCATCATGAAGTTCTTCCCTATGTAGTGTTGGACCACGTGTGTGACCACGTGTGTGACCATATGCAGCATTACAGTCTGTGATGACCTCACATGTTCTTGTCCATGTCTTGTCCTAAATGTTGTCCTACAGGTGATCAGCTCTGTGTTTACGAGTCTAAGTGCAAATCCACCCGCTGTGACATCACTACAGACACTATAGGACCATAAAGAAGAACATACAGGAAAAAAAAATTAAAGAGATAGAGGACCGTTCATCCGACCACATCCTCGTCCACTCAGGCGTGAAGGACGACCATCCATCTCTCTCTCACACACACACACACACACACACACACGTCCTCCGCCGTGTCCGACTCAGTTGCTGAGATCTTATGGACATGCTTGGTTTCCTTCTTTCCATCAGTTCGTTCTGAACGACAAGGTTGATTTAATTGTGTGAGTGAAAAGGTGTTTGATGAACGTTCTCCGGGAAATCAAACACGACCGACTTCAGAGAGCAAGAACACCAGACTTTCATCTGTATTTTTTTCCCAGCTATAAATTTCTGAACGTTTTTGTGCTCTTTGATTTCAGTCGTATTCTGGTGTAACGCCTTCATCTAGTTCGCACTATTTTCTGTAATACCTGCTTTAGTTCTTTTCCAACTTTGATACGCTATATCCAGACATCCTGTGTTTTTTTTTTTAATGTAAGTATTTTTAAAAACTAGAACATCTAATGTGCTTATGTATATGTATATATTATACATTTCTATGAGTGTAGCAGGACCATTTATTTATTTATGTATTGAACAACGTTATGAACAAACCAAACATAATTTACAACCACCTATAGTAGCGAGTAGCAGCCGTACTCGACTCCTCCCACATTCAGGAGCTTGAACAGTACCTTTCTTTAAACCTTTTCAGATCCTAATTAAACATTTAATTTACATTTCGAGTGGAAATGGATGTCCAGTGTTTACATGGACAATATTACTTCAATCTGATTTAAAAACGATTCTGAAGTTTCAACTTTCAACTCTTTTGGACGTTAATCATTTAATCAGAGTAGCTTTTTTTGTATTTCCACCCTTTATGATCCTCGCTGTATTTCAACAAACTACAACGTGTTTCACTAAAACAAACAGACTATTACAATGGACTCTATATACTGTATATGCATGACGGTACAGTGACGTAGTGGTTAGCGCTGTCTCCTTGCACCTCCGGGGTCTGGGTTCGATTCCCACCTTGGGGTCTGTGTGCATGGAGTTTGGATGTTCTCCCTGAACGTGGGTGGCTTGGTGGGTTTCCTCCGGGTACTCGGGTTTCCTCCCACAGTCCAAAGCCATGCAGATTAGGCTAATTGGCATTTTCCAAATTTCCCGTAGTGTGTGAATGTTGACCGATGGGAACCAGGAATAAATACACTGGTCACCACTGGCCTCCACGGTCCCTAGTTGGACTACCGAGGCTCATGGATGGATGGATGGATGGATGGATGGATGGATGGATGGATGGATGGATGGATGGATGGATGGATGGATGGATG